>CM066032.1:1257408830-1257564729 GCA_033557465.1 Ichthyophis bannanicus | reverse complement strand
TAACAGGGGTTGAACCAGCCTGCTGGCATGAACCTTTAAAAAGGAGATGGAGCTACTTTTTAACTAGATATAGGGGAAACCAGATAGTCCGACCCAAGAGCACATGGATTGGAAGATTTCATCCCTTGAATGATACTAACACAGGAGGCAAGAGTTGTGATACCTGGGTACAAACTAATTCGTCAATGATAGAGTTAGCTTAAATTAGTGGAGGGGTTGTGCTCTATGTTAAAGGATTTGCTCACACAGGATAAAGTTTGTGCAGGAACCAAAATACACTGTAGAAGCTCTATGGATAGAAATTCCATTGGACAGTAAAAAGGGGAAGGCACTGGCAGTGGGGTGCGTACTATTACCTCCTGGCCGAGACTGAAACATATGTCTATGAAAATGCTAAAAGACCTAATAAAGTGTGCAACAGTAATCATTGGTGATTTCACTTAGCGAGGTCTCGAATGGATCATTTCCCCAGCAGGAACATTTCTAGGGAGATAAAGATTCTAGATGAAATAAATGACTGCTTCTTGGAGCAGCTGGTTCATTAGCCCAACAGAGGGGAAGCTATTTGTACCTAGTCCTTAGTGTAACACAGGATCTGATGCAAGAGATGATGATTTTCAAGTCACTTGGCAATAGTGATCATAGCATGATCGCATTAGATTTAAATAAAGGGAGGGCAGCGAGCAAGGAAATCCACAGTACTTTTAACTTTCAAAAGGGAGACTATGGTAAAATGAGGAAAAGAGTTAAGAAAAGACTAAAAGTAGCAGGTGCAAACGTTAAAGGTTAAAAATACTATCTTAGAAGCCCAGACCAGATGTATTCCATTCTTTGAGAAAGATGGAAGAAAGCTAAAAAACTGTCCGCATGGGTTAAAGGTGCGGTGAGAGAGGCTGTTGTTTGCCACAAAAAAGTCTCTTGTCAGGAAGGGAAAAAGGAGCACATGACAAAAATGGCAAATAACATAAGCACTGGTTAGATGGTAGACGTTGATAGGGCAGGCAAAGAGAGATTTTAGAAAAAAAACTTGCTGTGGATAGCAAAAATGCATAAATGAAAAACTTTTCAAGTACATCCATAGCAAAAAAAAACTATGAGAGAGTCCTGTTGGACTATTAGATGATAACAGTAGTGGGTCAAGGGGCACTAAGGGAGGACAAAGCCAGCGTGGAGAGACTGAATGAATTTTTTGCTTCAGTCTTTACTGAAGGAGATGTAGGGAAGTTTTACCCATGCCAGGAAGGTTATTTAAAGGTGATTGATGCATCAGAGGAATTGAAAGAAATATCGATGATATAAAAACTGAAAAATGTATTACAACTACGTTGATAAAAACTGAAAGAGTAGCAAATTGCCTGAACTGGATGGTATAACATCTGAAGGTGTTGTGGAAAGAAACTGAAATATTGCGAATGCAGACCTACCTATTAGTAATTCTGTGAACTATCATTTAAAATAATCTGTTAGTACCTGAAGATTGGAGAAATGGCCAAGTTGTAACGACCACCATTTTTAAAAGGGTTCCAGGGATGATCTGGGTTTACTACAGAACCAGTGAGCCTGATGTCGATACCAGCACAAAATGGTAGAAACCATTATAAAGAATCAAAATTACTTGAACATGTAGATAGTCCATCGTGTTAATGGGGAAAAAAAGCCAATATGGATTTTGCCTAGGAAGGGTCTTGCCTTAACTAAAACTGTTTATCATCTGTTTTGAAGGTGTGAGGAAACAGGTAGACAAAGGTGAGATGTGTTTGATATAGTGTAGTATCCTCTGGATTTTCAGAAAGCCTTTGACAAGGTAAACGCATGAGAGATGTCTTAGCAAAATTAAAAAGTATATAGTATAGGACGGTCAGTGTCCTAATTTATGGATCAGAAACTGGTTAAAAGATACAAAGCAGAGGGTAGGGATAAATGGCCAATTTTTCCAATGGAGAAAGGTGAATAGTGGAGTGCCCCAGGGATCTGTGCCAAGCCGATGCTTTTTTAACATATTTATGAATGACCTAGAAATAGGGAATAACAAGTGAGGTGATCAAATTTGCAGATGACACAAAATTATTTAGAGTTGTTACAAAACAAGATGATTATGAAAAAATTGCAAGAGGACCTTGATAAATTGGAAGACGGGATGTCCAAATGGCAGATGAAATTTAAGGTGGACACGTGTAAAGTTATGCACTTAGGGAAGAACATCCCAAACGATTATTATACGATGAAAGCTTCCACATTAGGAACCACCACCCAGGAAAAGGATTTAAGCATCATTGTGGACAATACTTTGAAACTAGTGGCGGGATCTGATCCGAACGGGAACTGGTTAGGATCTATCCTACCACTGACAACCGAGCGGGTGGCAGCACAGCATGTGTTTGTGTTGCCGGCGCTGCATGCTCGGACTGCTTGCGGCCACCGCAGGGCAGCAATTCCCTGGTGGCCCAGCTTCCCCCCCCCCCCGCCCCGCTAGTGGTTTGAAGGCATCAGGGCCTCCCTCAATTCTGTGGTTCTCCCTATGCAATCAAACCACTGGTGGTGGAGGGGGGGTTCCCGCCAGTGCAGCGCTGGCATGGGGTCACCATTTTGCACCCTGGTTCAGCAATTGCGGCCCATGGCTGGAACCTGTTCGCGCGAACTGGACCAAACCGGCCAAATCCCTCCACTGGTTGAAACCTTCTGCCCAGTGTGCAATGCAGGCCAAGAAAGCAAATAGAATGCTAGACATCATAAGGAAAGGCAAGGAGAATAAAACCCATGAAATTATAATTCCTCTGCTTTGTTCCATGGTGAGACTGCACCTTGAATACTATGTGCAATTCTGGTCGCATATCTTAAAAAAGATATAGCAGAATTAGAAAATATATAGTGAAAGAGCAACCAAAATGGTAATGAGGATGAAAGGATTCCCCTTTGAGGAAAGGCTTAAATGGCGGGGCTCTTAAACTTAGAAAAAAGACAGTTGAGGGGAGATATGATAGAGGTCTATAAATCAATGAATGGAGTGGAAAAGGTAAACAAAGATCAGTTGTTTACTCTGTCAATAAGTAGAAAGACTATGGGATACACAATGAAGCTACAGTGTAATCCATTTAATACTAGTAAGAAAAAATATTTTTTCACTCAACGCGTAATCAAACTCTGGAATTCATTAGCAGAAGATCTGTAAAGTTGTTAGTGTAGCTGGGTTAAAAAAAAGGTTTAGACAAGTTCCTGGAGGAAAAGTCCATAAACCATTATTAAGGAGGGCCAGGGAAATCCACTGCTTACCCCAGGATAAGTACAAAGGATTGTGGAATCTGTGTACCTTTTTGGGAAGCTGCCAGGTATTGGTGATCTGGTTTGGTCACTGTTGGAAACAGAACAGTGGGCTTGGTGTACCATGGTCTGACCCAGTATGGCATTTCTTAGTTCTTAAAGAATAATACTTCCTTTGCCATATATTGGAGCCACTCTGACTTAAATACAAAACACATCAAAGCTTACAGATTATACACCTAGACATCTGCCAGTCTTTAATTATAACACCTTATCTTATCAGAAAAAGGTGTTTCTGGAGAAACATTCAGTCTGCATACTTTATTGGGCCCCATGGTTTCTTTGAGAAAGCAATATGTCTTTTATTAACTTGGAAAATTAGGAACCTTGAAAAAAACCTAACAATAAAGTCTTGTGTCTTTCGTAATCTTCCAAGGAATTTCCTACAACTAGTACAAGTTCTACAGAAAGAGTTATTTCTTAGGTTTTTCTAGCTTTCTCTGTCTTTGGTTACCCCTTTAGATCCTAGTTCACAAATAAGTCTGTTGATCATAGCAGTGAGACTGTGAAACTACAGAAACACGGAGTCACTTAAAATAAGAGTCCATATCAGTGGTTGTCAATGCAAAATGAAAGTTAATTCTGGCTCTGGGTGTCAGTTATTAGTGAAGACACTCTCAAGGAGTTGTTACCTTCTCACAATACTCCGAAGTTGTCCACTCAACAGTATAGTCTCCATGATTATAATGGACAGAATATTTGAGCAGACAGAACATTATGTTGTAATGCTTGCAACAGCTCTTTTCAGGGATGTTGCACTTATAGTCATCGGGGGAAAACATAAGAGTCTCTTAGGAAGGAACTGTTTCAAACCATTTAGAACTGAGATTCAAGGGGTCACTGATAGGCATCTCAAAGGCATTATAGACAAATTCACTCAGGTGTTCGCCAAGGAGCTGGGAGCTTATAAGGGACCACTGGTAATCATTCCACTTGGACCTAGCCATTGCACCCCTTCACCTGAAGGCCAGGCATATAAATTTTGCACTATGACCTAAAAATCACCGCAGAGTTCAAGTATTTTATAGCACAAAGCATCCTAGAGCCAGTTAAAAACACAGAATGAGCCACATTAATTGTACCGGTGCTAAAGCCTAATTAGCGATGGGAAGATCTGTAGAGATTAAAGACACTTAAAGATCACCCAAGCCTGCTGCTAACCAACTACTTACTATGCTTGCTGAAGAGATTATTTTGCAAATCTTGACTTGCATTTTCAACACTAGACACCTAAATCTCACTCGCCAAATCTAGATGCTGCAACAGCAGGCATAAATTTGGCCAGCCATCTTCTCTCCTAACCTAAAAAGAAAAAAAAAAACACGAACGTATTAAGCACCCTGATTCCTCCTCCCAATCCCCTTTTCTTTTTTAACCCCCTGTCCTTTCCCAGTTCTCTTGGCAGCTTCAAAAACACTGACACCTAAAACCACTTTATCTCACCTCAATCTTCATTTGAGAAATTTGTTAAAGTACTGTCCTGTCTCAGTGCCCACATCCCTTTTAAGATCTTTAAAAAAATAAACTTTCACAGTATGTCCTAATTCCTCCTTTTGATCCTTTTGTTGAAAAGGATACCCCAAAAGTCACCCCCACACTGAGGCAGGACAAGGGGCACAGACTTCCCACTTCTGCCTCACTATCCAGCACTGGTTTGAAAACTGTGGTTGCACAATATGACGATATATCGCCACCTTTGCAGATACACAATAATAGCTTCCAATGTTGAATTCTGTTGCTTTCAGATTTGTTCATGGGACTGTATCGCCTTATTTGAGTAGACGTCTTTTTCACTAACTCCTGACCTAAAAGTTGCATAGCAGTCGGCGCCCTCAGACGTAAAATTGAAAGGGTCTTTTCTTGAAACCTATGGAGCATACGGAAGGTGCACTTTCATAAAACTAATAAAAAGTTTCCTTTTTACTCTTCTTTTAACTGATAATGATGTAATTGGAACATTTTTGTAATATTTGGAATCGTTTTTATAGAGTTATCAATTTGGATTGAAATGGATCCTGCTTCCTACTGAGATAGATAAAATACAGTGCATGCAGTCACCCTATGGTTAACAGCACTGGCACTAGCACTGGGGCGTTCTAAGGGCAGAGTGGGGGTGACACCAGGGATAAACCAGGCAGCAGCAATGTGCAGCAGCTGCCCGGTTATTCCTCGGTACTGTTAGGCATATTAATGGCTATCCTTTAGCCACTGAAGCTAACCAGGCAGCGGCTGAATTTTGCCATTGCCCAGTTAGCTTTGCTGCTATCCGGCCGACCTGGATAGTCAATGCCGGTGGGTCTAGAGTTTCACAGCAACAGCTAGCCACTTTAGAAGGACTAGTCACTGCCGCTGAATATCGGATCCTTTCTGTTTTAGGATGTGTGCTAAATATTGTTTCAATATGACTACAAACTCCAGGAAATTTCCCTCTCAGTTATTCATAACCTAGGTCAATGTTTAAACACCGTGGTTGACAATTTTTAAACACCAGCCATGGTGTTTAAATAATTTGCATATATTCAGCACTATTATCCAGATGGCCAGCTGCACCGAATATACAGTACATGAAGTGTGGTGATCGCTGGCAGGGGAAGCTCAAGACAACTTGTTCATTGTACATCCGAGTTATTTTTACCTGTTTATTGTAAGCACAAATCACTAAACTGAGATGTGTAGATTCAATGTTTATGTGTAAACCGCACTGATCTTAAATAGCGCGGTATAAAAGAAAATGTATAAATAAATAAATAAATAAATCTTGCCTCTGCTCTATGATGCCAACTTTTTGAAATAGAAAAACCCACCACCTGTGACTAGCCATGCTCCACCCATGCCCAACCCTGCCCTGTCCCCCATCCCTCCCCCACCCCACCCTTGCCCCACTCCCTGTTCCGCTCCCTGCCCCCAAAAAGTAATTGCAGAAAGGGCAATTTGCAAACTGAACAAGCAAGACTGCTACACATTCTTAAACAGAAATTCCATACTAACAGAATACGCAGCATTGGTGGTACACACACACACACACACACACACAATACAGATAGGCCTTCATCATAAATGAGGACAAAACAAAAAGAGAAATATATAGAACAAAAATTAAACTAAAACCCTCCCGAAAGCCAGACGCTTGCATGTAGTGCAACACAAGAGAAATAGAAATGCATTTCCCCCGTACTGTACAGAATAAAGGACAGCAGATGTCAGGATTGGCATTAGGCGGGATTCAACCTGGCTAGTCCCTGGGTCTCCAAGCCAGAGAGGGCCTCAGATCTGTCTGAGACTGGCACAACTTGCTAGTGAGCTTTAGGCAATGCAATGTGTGCCACTCCTGGTGATCCATCAGCTCCCTGGGTTTTTCTTGGCAATGTGACCTGAAGTAGATTGCCAGGCTTTTCTTCTTTTCCCCTTGCATATCACCTGATGGTAAAGACTGACGTCAGACGCTATTCTGAAGAAGTAACAGACATTATCAGCAGAGCAGAGGAACAGAATTCTTTTTTGAAAAAAGTGGAGTATCGGTTACCATCTGAGGCAGGATCAAGGGATCGAAACACGGCGCTGGGTTATGGTGTTTCAAGGAAGGATTTTCTATTTTCAACCGCTGTATAAGAGAGGAATATTTTCCTCATGACTAATGGGATCTTCATGTATGTGACTAAGAGAAGAGCCTCCTGTTTGTGTTCCTGTTCGTGCTTAAGAGACCCAACTGCCAGCTAAGTCTTACTTTGGCTATTTCTTCTTAGCACTGTGGCTTTCGGGGTCCATTATATTTTCACTGCTGTTTACATGAATCAGTTTTTTATAAAAAGATTAAAGGGAGACGTCCGTTCATTCAAAGGGGTGTTTTGTCCCCTGACCTGACGGACATTCCTACATTTCATATGTTCTAAAATATTTGTTGTGTTGTGTTTGTTGTAGTCCCTTTTATACTATGGTCCTGATTGTTTAATAGGCTTTTCTTCTGAGGCAATGTAGAGTTAAGTGATTTGTCCAAGGCTACAAGGAGTATTAGTGGAAATTGAACCCTGGTCTCTTAGTCACCAAGCCAGTGCTCTAACCATGAGGCTACTCCTCTAGTTCCAGCCCCAACCAGAATCAGCTCCCTTCCAGTCCCATCACCAACCAGCATGAGCTCCCTTCTAGTCCCAGTCCCTCCCAGCATCACCACTTCTAGCTCCAGCCCCTCCCCCCTCAGCATCAGTCCACCTCCGGTATCATCTCTCTTCCAGACCTCTACCCTGCAGCATCAATCCATTTCCAGTCCTATTCCAGTGCTAATGTAACCCAAGGTGTAAAAAAGAATTAAACAAGTATTTACTGGGATTCCATGGCATCAGCAGAAGAGTGAAAACAGACAGCATCTGGACCACGCTGGACAGCCATGGCAGAGAAGTTTTTTTTTTAAGAAAATGCAGCTGCGGTTTTTCGCAGATGTTGAGGCAGGGCAACAGGACAGCTTCGGGCTGCGATCGGGACTGTCAGTGACAGTGGTAGCAGAATTTAAAAAGAAAAGTGAAGCTGCAGGGCTGGGCCCTGGCAGCATATAGGGTCGTGTAGGCATCGGGGAGAGCTACGATCACTGTGGCTGCTCTCGTTTAAGGACCGTGGTGCTTGTCACTACTCTAGAGTGCTGGACTGCTGTGAGGATTGAGGCGTCAGCACCCAGGAGTAGCCACAAGCACTGCAGGACTTAAACGGGAGAAGCCACAGTGATCACTGCTCTCCCTGACGCATGCATGACCCCATATGCTGCCTGAGCCCAGTCCTACGACTTCACTTTTCTTTTTAAATTCTTCTGCCACTGCTTAGGGCTGACTCAGGCCCACCATGACTGCTGACAGCTCTGCTTGCATCCTGAAGCTGTCCTGCTGCATGCATACGGCTGGCCCTGAAGGGCCGTGCTAGGGTTTCTGACGCTCCCCTGCAACCTATAAATCGGCACCCCTCCCTATTATTATTAATGTTGGCTACACCCCACACTCCTTTTGCCCAAAACTCCTTTGTGAACTCTTTTCACGTGATGCTCATATTTCTCTTTCAAATGTAATGTTGTTAAAAAATTGCAGTGAAAGGGCAAATTCATAGCCAGAATAAAAATAACTACTTAGCAGTAAATACTTAGCATCATTCAAATAGGCTGTGATAGTCCAAAAAAAAATCTGTTTCTGGTCATCTTACTAACAACATAAACATTCTCCAGTACCAGGCATATAGGTGAACTATTACAAAACTCTACAAAAGTCACCGAAGATCTACAGGGCCAAATCTACCATACCATACCAGCATAAACTTCCAAATCTCATACAACCGCTTACCCAGAAAAAAAGCAGCACTATAAATACTGCAGGGGGCTCTAGAACATCCATACACCTATTTGAAAAGCTTAACAAGTCAAATTACTACAGTATAGTATAGATCCCTACATACAAACTCTATGTTAACAGAACACATGGCCTCAGTCACACACTCAGAACATAGGCTCTCATCAAGTACAGAATAAGTGACTACAACCTAAAGAGAAAATAAAAATATGTAAACAAAAATTAAACTGAAACCCCAAGAAGCCAGACTCCTCATGCAGTGCAACATCAGATAAATAAGAGATGCAGTTCCCCATACCGTGTAAAATATAAAGATAGCGCAAAGTCCAGTCACTAAATTGAAAATAAAATTATTTTTTCTACCTTTGTTGTCTGACCATTTTATTCTCTGATCATGCTGGTCCCAAACTGAGGCTTCTGCTTTCCTGTCTTCTCTTAGCTCTCTTTCTATGGTCTATAGTCCATTTGTCATTTCTTCTCTCTTCTTTTGTTTTCTTCACTTCCTTCCATCAGCCTATTTCCAGTCCCAGTAACCCTCCCCAGTATCAGCCCCTTTTCCAGTCCTTCCCTTCCAATATATTCCAATGTCAACCCCCTTGCATTTCCAGCACTGCCACTGGTGTCCATTCCCTTTCAGTCCCCCTCCTTCTCCACTATCCAGTCCCTTCTAGTCCAAATACCATTGGAGGTATCAGCTCACTTCCACTCCCAGTGCCACCCATCCTGTCAGCTCCCTTCCAGTCACCCTACCCTCTCTGTCCATCCCTCTTCCAGTGCCATCCCCATGTGTCAGCTCCCTTCCAGTGCCAGTGCTCCTTCCCTTCCAGCCCCCCACCATTACCCAGCCACCTACTAGTCCCATCTTCAAGTGTCAGCTCCCTCCAGTCCCACCCCTTTGGCGTCAGCTCCCTTCTAGTCCCACTCCAGTACCATCCTCACGTCAGTTCCCTTCCATCCCCCTCCTTCCTTCCCTAGTATCAACACCCTTCCAGTCTCCCTCCAGTACCATCCCCAGGTATAAGTTCCCCTTCCAGCCCCTTTCTTCCCCTTGATTTTAGTTCCCTTCCAGCTCCCACCTTCGCTTGTGTCAGATCCCTTCCTGTCACCTGCTCCCCCATCAGCTCCCTTCATGCCTCCTCCTCCCCCCTCCGTGTCAACTCCCTTCCTGCTCCCAACCCCCATCAGCTCCCTTCCAGCCCCCACCTTCCCCCCATGTCAGCTCCCTTCCAGCCCCCCACCTGGGAGGAGTGACTCAGTGGTTGGGACAGGTTATCTCAGGCCAGAGGACTGGGGGCTCAATTCCCACCTAGGGACAAGTAACTTCAGGCAGGAGGGACTGGGTTATCTAGTCCCATGGTCACTCCTTGTGGTCTTTGGCAAGCCACTTAACCCTCCATTGCCTCAGGTACACTTAGATTGTGAGTCCTTCAGGAAGAAGGGAATAAAAAGTGCCTATTAGAATATATCTGTAAACCGTTCTGATGCACATAGTAAAGAGCAGTGTATCAAGTGCCTAAAACCATAAACCACCTTCCCCCCATGTCAGCTCCCTTCCTGCATGGCTGCAGAAAAGCAAAACTGGTGTGGAGCCTTCTGGCCTCTATTCTGGAACCCTTCTGCTGCGTCCTGCTTCCTCTAGCATAACTTCTTTTTGAGGGTGGGAGTACGAATCCTGGAAGCATGCTCAGCTAAGCGTTTTTTGAAAGGTCGTGAAGTGCAGCCAACATATTTCAAACCACATGGGCATACCAGCAAATACACAATCTGTTCTTCGGTGTTTGATTTTAAATATCATGCCAAAGACCTTAGTCACTGACTATATGTTCATGGCTACCCAAGTTTGTAATCACCAAAGCTTACAAGCGGGCTTTATATAATCATAGAGAGTGGTTGCTATCTCCTGATTTGAAGCCTAGAGATTCATCTTTCATGGAAGAATGCATTGTGGGGGTTTTACCCTTCACTAATAAGACACACATGGTATGAACAATTTTGCGCAAACACTGGGATGTTTTACGTTTACATGATTGTTTTTGTAAACATCTTTGGCGTATACTCGGGGTAGAAATCTATGAGATAAGTTGATGCACTCTTTTCCACGTATCTCCCGATCACTGCATCAACAGGGTCATTCCCCTTGTGGTCACTGTACTTATTGTTCGGGATCTATGATAGGTACAACTTGGGAAGACCCAGCAACTAAGAAAATATGGAACTTTTGGCATTCTACAACATGCGACTCAGCGTTTATTGTGTATTTGCTGGTATGCCCATGTGGTTTGAAATATGTTGGGTGCACTTCACGACCTTAGCTGAGCATGCTTCCAGGATTCGTACTCAGACCCTCTCTGCTCCTTTGGTTCAACATTCTTTGCAGAATGCCCATGTGTCCACCCATTTCAACTGGCGGGCTATTGATCATGTGCCTCCTTTGATCTGCGGGGGAGATCGGATGTCCCGCTTATTAAAGATTGAATAACGGTGGATCTTTAGATTGGACACTGTAACACCTCAAGGTTTAAATTTGGAACAAGATTGGTGTACCTTTTGTTGAACCTTTCTATGGTTTGTCGGGAGATGTTTGCATTTTTGTTGCTTCCACCTCCCTACTGGCCAGGCAGTAACCATGTGTTCAGTAGTGACGTCAGACGCCATGTCTTTTAAAAGGCCTCATTGTTTTTTTGGTCCCTTTGCGCATGTCTCATGGCTACGGTGGGTTTTAACCTGAAGCAGGGTCTAAAATGTTTGACGACCCGAAACGCAGGACTGTGTCGTTTTCCACCAATTTTGGAGATTTTCTGCTACAGCGCTTGGGACACAGCTAAGTACTTCTTGCTAAAAAATGTTCATTCAGCAGTTTAAAGGTTTCTGCACTTTGATTAAAAAGGACGCGAACCGCCAGTTAAGTTTCTTGCCTGGGGTTCAATTGTCCGACAAAAAATATCATACTTTGAATGGTCTGTAGATATATGGAACCTGTTCATTTGTTGATTAGTATTCATTACTTGGGCTGACAGGTCCCTGGTTGCCCTAGGGATTTTTTCTTGACCAAGAATAAAGAAAGCAATATATTTCCAAACTATATAATTTAGAAAAAACAACTTTGCAATGGTATTTTTATGCATCAAAAATTGTAGCAGCTTAATTATGTAGCCCTGGAATCTAATGTAAAACATACCAACTCCTGACATTGCACCCTGGACCAGCATGCTATTAATGTAAATATATATTCTGCAAAAACAAAGAGATGCCAGGTGACCACACATCAAGGAGCAAAATGAAAATGCAAGAACCACAGCTAATTGTTTTTGATGTTATAAACTGCTCTGTGCTTTTCACTTTTTATTTTTGAACATCCCAAGAAATCCTTTTCCTAACAATGCATGCAGAGGACATTCCCCCAAGAACTCAACATACAAAAAATCATTTCTGATTCTGGTGTCATCTCAGTAATAGCAATATAAACCCTCACCAATAATGGGCTTATTGTAAAGTAATATCAACCTCTACAACAATCACTCCAGACCTATAGAGAAAATCTGTCATACCATAATTTCATCAATTTCTAGAATTCATACAAGGAGTGTACTCAGAAAACAGCAGCACAGTAAATATTGCAGTGGGCCCTAGAACATCTCTAAACCTTGTAAAACTGAACAAGTCGGATTGCTAGAAATCCCTACATAGAAGCTCCATGCTAACTGAAAACCTGGCCTCAGTCACACACTGAGAATGTAGATAGATCCTCACCAAGTACAGAGTAAATTACCGCAAACTAAAAATAAAAATAATATAGACAAAAATTAATTGAAATCCCCCCAAAAACATACTCTGCATGCAATACAACACCAGAGAAACAGTAAGAGCTGCAGATGCCCCTGTACTTTGCAAAGTATAAAGATAAAACACAGTGGCGTAAGCTCAAATGAGGGGCCCCCAAGCAAAACTTTGCTGAGGGCACCTCATTTTCGTGGTTGTCGTGCGGGCCCCTTGTCCGTGCGGCGGTGGCGAACATACTGTTTTCGTTGCCATGCTGCGTCTGCTCTTTGTAAGTTTTCCTTATGCCCGGCGATTGTTCCCTGCCACACTGAAGTCTTGTAGTGTGGCTGTTATCACGAGATTTCAACCCGGTGGGGAACAGTTCGCCAGGCATGAGGAAAACTTACAAAGAGCGGAGGCAGCGCCACAACGTTAACAGTAAGTTTGCTGCCGCCACTGTATGGTCCCCTTTTCTGCCCAGGCCTTCTCGCATTGCGGGGGGCTGAATTTACAACACTGATAAAACAGGTATGACCCAATATTCTAAGGGGTTTATCTGGTTAGCAGGACCTTCCAGCTACTTCTCCCAGGCCTACTTATATGTCTGTCTGCTGCAGCGCCGCCACCGCTTTTCCTGTGTCTGCAGCGGCATGCTTCCGAGACTCCAGCTTAAGAATAAAGAAGCGCAGATGTTTGCGAATCCTGCATTCATAGAAGGCCTTAGTAGTCCCGCATCCTGAGGCAAAGTATGTGTCAATGGGAAGGACCAGCCAGCTTTCCATGAGCGCAGAAGTCGCAAAGACCCAAGGCTTTTTGTTTTAAGTTGGAGTCTCGGCGACTTGCCGCTCCAGATATAGGAAAAGCGACTGCAGTAGGGGGAAGATGCCATTGAATCATTTCTCATCTGTACTCTTTCTTTTTCTTTTTTTGTTTTTATGCAGCATGAGGCGGCTGCCACTGGTGTGTTTTAGGACATTGTTTGCAACTCCCAGAAATTTACTGCCTAAGGTGGCCGCTTCATCCTGCCTTATGATAGAGCCACCTCTGATTGCTGAAGTTATCCAGAGAGTGACATATCCAGACTGCTATCTGGAAAACTATCTGGATAACTTTAGGACAACTCTTATCTAGATAAAAGCCTTTTAATATCAACCTGAATGTCTCTACGAAAGTGGAAGAACATATACTTAATCATTTATGCTATTGTTTGAATTTGTCTTACATTTTTAATACTTTATATCTTTTTTATATATTTTGATCACAGGAAGAAAAGACCTTTATCTTTATGTTTATCTTTATTGCGTCATTTGATAGACCGCTCTTGTCAAGACATTTGAGCGGTGTACAATAAAAGGCAATACGCCACTAAACTAAGGAAAAGGAACGCCAAATTGTAAATAGAAAAGAAAGAGTAAAGGACAGAATACAACAACAAAAGAGCACAGAGACATACAAGACAAAGGATTCAAGACAGACAACAGGCACAGAAAGGAAGGCAAAACAATAGAAGGGCGGCAAACAGTACATGACCAGACTAGACAACATCACCAGGGATAAGCAAACAAGGACTGAAGGGTTTCAAGGGGGGGGGGGCGTCCGGGGGAAGGTCAAATGCTTGTTGAAACAGGTGAGTTTTCAATTGCTCCTTAAATTTGGAATTTTATTATTTATTTATTTATTACAGGCTCTTATATACCGCTCTATTCAGCATCAGCGCGGTTTACAATATAACAACATACCATAATGAACAAACTGTTTGGTTTTACAGAGAACAAGGTCAGAGAACTTGGATAAAACATGGGAAGTCATTACTGCAACTATTTACAAAAGTATTTACAAGTATACATGACAGGATTTGTTCTTAGTTTGGGTAGTGATCAAGATTGGCTAGTTGGTTAAGTAATAATGGGGGAAGAGGTGGGATTTGAGTGCCTTTCTAAAAAGGGATAGATCAGTGATAGCACGAATTTCTGGGGGTAGAGCATTCCAGCATTTAGGGGCATAGAATCTGAAAGCCCTGTTGGATGTCACTGATAGGCATTTTGTCGCTGCTTTAGGGATGATTAGAATATTTGTTGATATCGTTCTCCTGGATCTGTTGGGTGGAGCGGCCTGAATGAGGTCTATTAGAGAGGAGGAGGTGATGCTTTTAGTGGCCTTAAAGGTTAGTAATAATGTTTTGAACAATATTCTGCCATGTATGGGGAGCCAGTGGAGTTGCTCTAGGATGGGTGTTACATGGTCCCTTCTTGATGCTCCGTAGAGGACTCTAGCAGCGGTGTTCATGGCGAGTTGCAGAGGGTTTAATGTGGAGTGTGGGAGGCCTTGAAGAATGGCATTGGCATAGTCAAGGTGTGGTAAGGTTAAGGCTTGAAATATAGTTCTGAAGTCATCAAGATCAAGCAGGGGGCGAAGATGTCGAAGAGTCCGGATCTTGAGGTAGATTGCCCTGACTACGTTGGATATGTGTAGTTTCAGATCCATGCGTTGGTCAAAAGTGACTCCAAGGTAACGAATGGAAGGTTTTGATTGGAGCTCGGCTTCTTTCACCTTTATATGGGATGGGGGGGAGAAAAGTGGGTCCCTGGTGATGAAGAGAACCTCGGTCTTTTTATGTTGAATTCGGAGGTTCTGGGATTGCAGCCATTCGGATACTGCATCAAAACATTTAGCTAGCGGGGAAAGGTCCATGTGAACTGTGGAGAAAGGCATGTATAGGAGGATGTCATCTGCGTATATCAAGCATTCAACCTTGAAGGACTTGATGATATTGCAAACCGGTTGTATGTATATATTGAAAAAGAGTGAGGATAGGGATGATCCTTGCGGTACGCCTTGCTTTTGGTGGTAAGGTGTAGATGTTGCGGTCCCTGAGGTAACGTACTGCCATCTCTGATCGAGGTATGACTTGCACCACTCTAGGGCAGTGTTATTGATGCCTTTTTCTTTTAGTCGCGCTATTAACAGATCGTGATGTACAGAGTCAAAAGCCGCAGCAATGTCTAAGAAGATGAGAGCAAAGCCTTGGCGGATGTTATCAATGCCTGTGATGATGTTGTTGCAGAGAGTGGTAAGGAGGGTTTCAACACCGTGGAACTCTCTGAAGCCATGTTGGCAGTGGTCCAGAGGGGAGACGGTGTCAATGTGGTCCTGTAACTGTCTTTGAGCTTCCTTTTCAATTATTTTCGCTAGTAGGGGTATGCTAGCTATGGGTCTATAAGATTCAACCTTTTGTGGGTCGAGTTTATGGTTTTTCAAGAGGGGTCTTATGGATGTTCTCTTGAGAGCTGGTGGGAAGGAGCCGGTTGTAAAGGATAAATTCATCATTTTAGTGATGATGGGGCTGAGATCTTGGCGTAGTTCCTTTATCCAGTGGGCTGGGCAAGGGTCAGTTTGTGCAGTAGTCGTGTTAAGAGCAGCGATGGTGTCCTCAACATGTTTTCTGGATGGTGTGGAGAACATGGATAGGTTTGATATGCATATGGTGACTTGAGAAGAGATAGTTGCAATGTTGTTGGTTTGAAGCAACTTGGATTGCAGGAAATCGGCGAAAGCTTGGGGATGAATGGGTTCAGGATGTTTTGGTGAAGGTTCTTTAGATAAGGTTTTGACTAAGTTGAAAAGATCGCGTGGTTTATTTAGTGATCTTTTCAGCGTATCGGTATGGAATTGTTTCATCTTGGCCATGACTGACTCTCTGTGCACAGATAGATGTGCTTTGTAGGCTGCTTGGTCTTCTGAAGAGTGTGAGCGACGCCATCGTTTCTCCAGTCTTCTTAGGTGTGTGAGGGAGGCTCGTAGGTCAGGGGAGAACCAAGAAGAAGATTTTCTTTTCTTTGGGTTGTTACCCTGGACTGGTTGCAGTGCAATGGTACTGATAGTGCTGTTCCAGGATGTGATCAGATTTTCCAGATTGAGAGAGGTGTCATGTAGGAGAGGGAGGGTTTCTGTAACTATGTGTTCTTTGTTGAAGGTTTTGAATTTCCGAGATGTTACTCTTGTCGAGTCAATGGAGTTTTTGTTTCTGTGTGGTGACTGTTTGCCATTGATGAGGATGGAGAAGGTGATTAAATTATGGTCTGACCAAGGTACTGGGGTTACAGAGTTGTCAAGTTTATTGTTGGAGTCAAGAGCTGTAAGAGGGGCAAAGATCATGTCCAGGATGTTTCCTCTCTCATGAAGATTCTAGTCGGAGGGAAGGAGGCAAAGCATTCCAAAGGGAGGGGCCCAGAAAATAGAAAGCGGAGTGACGGGTCTGTTCTAAGTGTGCTTGTGATGGAGAGGGTAAGGATAAGTGATTAGCATGCAGGGAACGGAGATGACGGTAGGGTGTGTGCAGAGAAATAAGATCGGCCAGATAACGGGGAGTAGAGGTGTAGATAGCTTTATGTGTTAAGATAAGGAACTTATAACGGAAACGAAAGCGGAGAGGCAACCAATGTAAGCGGAATAGAATGGGAGTAACATGTTCGTAACGATGGGAAAAGTTGATAAGACGAGCCGCTGTATTCTGAATTAATTGAAGGCGCTTAAGTTGAGTGGCAGGGAGGTTAGCTAAGAAAACATTGCAGTAGTCAAGTCTGCTGATGACCAAGGCTAAAACAAGAGTAATCAGTGCAGTAGAAGGGAGAATGGACCGAACAGTTCTAATTTGTCGTAGGACTGCAAAAGACCGGCGGATGAGAGTGGAGATGTGACCAGCAAAAGAGAGAGTGGAGTCTAGAGTAACCCCCAGGTAACGGAAGGAGGAGACAAGCGGGATTGGGGTGGGACCGATCTGAGGAGCAACAGTCGGACAGGAGCCACTCAAGGAGACCCACATAGCTGTAGACTTTGCTGGGTTGAGGTGCAGGAGGTTAAGGGAAAGCCAGGAAGCAATATGGGCAAGGCAACGATTAAACTGAGAGAGGTCAAGGTTCAATGGAGAAGTGTGATACAGGAGAATGATATCATCGGCGTAGATGTATGATGAGACTGGATATTGCTGGATCAAGAGATGGAGAGGGGAGAGGAAGATATTAAACAGAAGAGGAGAAAGAACTGAACCCTGGGGAACACCACAGGTAAGAGGGAATGGAGAGGAGCACTGGTTGTTGGAATGGACGGTAAAAGAACGGCCGGAGAGAAAAGAAGAAAACCATTTCCAGACCTCACCACGTAACCCCAGATCCGCCAGACGAGAAAGAAGGATGTGGTGATCAATAAGATCAAATGCTGCAAAAAGGTCGAGAGAGACAATGAGGATAATATCTCCACGGTCATGGGCGACGTGTAATTCATTGAGTAGGGCCAGAAGGACGGTTTCCGTACTATGCCCTGAACGGAATCCTGCTTGGCGTGGGTGTAAGGCATTAGTAGCTTCAACCTCAGACAGTAGCTAATAAAATTACTTATTTTTATGTTTCGGTGTTTATGCATGTATAATTATTAGTCTAAAAAAACCTTCCTTTTTGCATATAGATAACTTATTTCTTGGCAGTTCATAGCTCTCGTAATATAAAAATCATTCTGAAAAACTTAAAAAGGCAGCAGTCTTTAATAAAAAAAAACCAACCCCATGACAGACCCCATGACTACTCCAACCAAACATCTTTTCATTCATCAGATAGACTCCATTCATAAAGTACTTGTCAATTCACATTTTGCCTTCAAAGAAACAGTGGATGCTATTTCCTCACTCATCCATTGCATATCTCAAATTTCAATCTGTAAATATTTTTAATTGACAAAAAATGTTTTAATGCAGCATAAGGCGATTGCCGCTGGTGTGTTTTAGGGCATTGTTTGCAACTCCCAGAAATTTACTGCCTAAGGTGGACTGCCAATCTACTTCTGGTCATACCTTGCCAAGAAAACCGAGGGGCTGCTGGATTGCCAGGAGTCAGCATTGACTTGATGGCACTTTAACAAAAAAAAAATCTGTGATACCCTCACTTGGTTTGCAGCTTGTCCTGCTGTGAGGGCTTGTGTGCATTGGTGATGCTGAGACCTATGCTATTGGAATTCAACTACTCACAGGGTCTCCTGAGATGGACAGGTGTCAGATTAAGACAAACCACCCATCTGGGCAGCAGCAGAATGGGACGCTGCTGTCAGTGGAGGATCATATTTCTGTGACAACGGCAACAACACTAGCATTATCTGCCCAGAAGAAAGGCCTGGCAATCTACTTCTGTATCTTGCCATGAATACCCAGTGGATAGTCACAACAAAAGAAAAGTGCATTATAGTGCTGGAAGATGAGACCCTTAGGTCAGAAGGCACTCAACTGGTTACTGTGGATGAGCTGAAGACTTTTCAGAGTAAAGCCCTCAGGACGTCTGACTGCTGATGTAGATGTGCATGAAATGAGAGTCAGAAGATGCAAAGATATCTTACATATTGGAAAATAGAAAGTATGAAACAAGGGAAGTTAGTTGTGGTGAAGAATGAAATGGAACATATAGAACTTGATCTGTTGGGTGTCAGTGAACTGAAATGAACTGTCATTGGGCACTTAGAATCTGATGATCACATGATATACTATGCTGGAAATGAAAAACAAAGAAGAAATGGTGTTGCATTTATAATTAAGAAACTTGCAGGAACAGTAATGAAATACAATGCAATCAGTAACACTTCATTTCTATTCGTCTACGAGGAATGCCCATCAACACTCAATAAATAGCATTGCAATATATAAAACAGATTTGAATAAGCATAGAAAGAGGAGGAAAGAGACCTCAATAGCCTAGGAAGCTTACAACTATTCAGGCTTCCGTATTTAATCATAGCAAAAAAAATGGCTTAATCAAATCTGCATTATGGGTCAAGAAAAAACCTCCTCAGTATAGGACAAATACAAAAAGAGCTATTTATCTCTGTATTTGACTGCCAGCATGTTCCTCACTCTGTTGTGCAGTGTTTCACTTGTAGCTGCCTCAGGGAGTGATACTAGAACACATGCCACAGGAGTAACTGCTACTAAAGAAAATATAACAGACATAAATATTCAATATAAACAATTTTTCAAAAATTCACTCGGAATTCCTAACATATGCACCAGTCTGCAAACCTGTCACCTGTTACTTAGTGGAGCACTACAGGGTCCCATCTGGTGTGACCTCATTTGGTGTATTGTGTGCAATTCTGGAGACCGCACCTTCAGAAGGATATAGGCAGGATGGAGTCGGTGCAGAGGGTGGCTACTAAAATGGTTAGTGGTCTTCGTTATAAAGCATATGAAGACAGACTTAGGGGTATGTTTACTAAACGTGAGTAACGCGCGTAGTATGACGTTAACGACCGTAAGTGCAGTGTAACGCGCGTAAACATGCGCCAACGACCGGTAACGTCGTACTACGCGCGGAAACCGCGCTTAACGATCGTAAAGCCCCGCGGCACGTTAAAACAGCGCAGAAGGTGGAGAGAGGGCGGAGAGAAGGGGTCAATGGGCGGAGAGGGGGCGTGGAGAGGCTCCCCCTCACTAACGCGCTGTAATTCAGAGCTCAATTCCAACGCGAATGAAAACCTGCCGTTAAAGGCTTTTAAAGGGAAGAGAAACCATTTCCGACAGCAATGTACAGCAAAACCGGGGAAACACACAAAACGTGAGCAGTGTGATACATGTGCACTGAACAAAATAGCACATAAAACGTTAAAAATGACCACAGGAAACATTTTAAAAAGCATAATACAGCTTGGCAACAGTGATAGCAATGGGCAACAAGGAACAACACTGCCTGGAAAGCACCAAATAAAAAAGAAATGATGTGTGGAAGGGTCTACGCGTCACAGACCCTTTTAAATATCATTTCATTGTAATGGATTGTCCTGGGAGTGTTGTGTAATGTTTCCCGATGATATCATTGTTGCCCAGCTTGGTTATGGGTGTGTGCCCCTTTTGTGAGATATTCTCTGAGGTTTATGTGCACCGTTGTCTGCATACAAGGTAAATGAGGTCACAATAAACCTGTTGCAGAGCAGGGTTTCTGACTTGTCAGGCCGGTTTAACTAACTCCAGGGACTGCACTGTCTCTGTGGCTACAGTGTGGTGCAACAGACACAGCCAGTGTCTGTAAAACCAGAGGGTCACAGGTTCAAATCCCAGCTGGGGGTCCTGCCAACCCAGTCCCCATAGCTTTACCCACCACTAAACATTGATAGTAAAGACACACCTTTATTGCAGAGAACATACACATGGCCTATATTTTACCACACCAGAAACAGGCACATTACCGTAAAGCAGAGTTTCGCAAATGTAGTCCTGGAGGGCCCCACAACATTCCGGTTTCATGCTGCCTCCAATAAAGATGCCTGTGCTGCATAGCTATGCACCACCCCCATGTTATGCAGATGTAGCTCATGCATATTTATGAGGGACAGCATGAAAACCCGAACAGTGTTTGGAACACCAGGACTGGAGTTGGGGAACTCTGCCGTAAAGCAGCAGCCAACAGGGCCACACACCCACCCACAGGCCCCATTGGCCAGTGCCACCTGGAGAGGCAAGAAATTGGGTCCTGCCTGTATCTCCCAATACTAGCAGTTGCATACCTTAGCAATGCCACCCTACACCTGGGTATATGGTACACAGCTATCAAACGTTTGCTATGAGAACTGGCAGATATCAATTCCTCTGTTAAGCACATTTTGCTCATTGAGCTCCACCATAACAATCATTCTGATGTCTGCGGTGTGTGCTGCAGGTCTGGTCTCTGACAGTGTTCCCCACCCTGGGGAGTGACCCCCCAACAGTCTTGTGTACCATATCCATGCCTGTACTATGCCCAGGACTGGTGTGGTGTGTATGGCTGCTGACCACCTCTATAGTAGCACAATGCTGACATCGGTGTGGGGGTGGTTGTCTGTCTATCCAGTGTGTGGTGGCTGCAAACACCTTCCACAGGCCACAATGCCAGCAATGTTGCCAGAATTGGGCTGCCAATGTGCATAATGAGGAGCAAGGTACCATGGGTAGAGGCCGGACAGGTTGGCCTGGCCAGGGCGCATCTGCACAGGGCATAGGGCAGTGACAGGCACATTGTAGTGGCCGGCCACCACCTACACAGACAGGGTGACCTCAGTATGTGCTGCTGAGAGATCACTCTCACCCTGACTGTGCAGTGACCACAGCATGGCTAGGCACCCCCATAGTGCTATCTAGTATTTCTCTCATGTGATATATATGGGTTGCCTTTTGGGGCCCTGTCACTGATTTAACTGTGTATGCTGACATCCCAGTTCTGGGTGCAGGCATCTCCACTGGGCACTAGCAGACTATTTGCAGCTGGTATGTGTTGTGATGGAGTGGCTTGCAGGGTGCAGTGGCTGATGGCTTGCACCAGGGGAATATCAGATAGTGGTGGGGTGCAGCATGCCATATCTAGGCCTAATGTCTGTCTGCTATTGTGTTCTGGATGTGTACAGAGCTGCATTGACTGCTCTGTGGGGTGTGTGTCCCTCAGCAGGACCGGGGTTGATGTTCCCCCTCTACGTCCACCTTGCAGGGAGGTAGATGTTGTATCGTTTGATAGGAGACCCTGTTTGCTGCCCTGGGGGAGGGGGAGGGGGAGGGGGTGGTGGTGGTGGTGGTGGTGGTCCATGGGGGCTACACCTGACTGATACAGACAGAGATGTCCAAGGTGTTTCTGCAGAAACTACCTCTCACACTATAACACTGCTGTGGACCTGCACCATGGCCTCTTTCAGCTAGGGACGGTGCTGTGGACCTAGTGCTGGGCGCCTCACTGCACCCTCAGGGTGAGCACAGTACCCGCACAATGTGACGGTGTGTAGCTACTCTGTGCCAGTACAACACACGGTCGGTACCCCCTATCAGGCCGAGGTGCTGTGGGGGTGTATTCCCCATGGTGTGTATGTGTGGACAGCTGATTTGCATGTGCAGTGCATCATGGGTGTGACTGGCCCAATCCAACCCTGTGAAACACCAGCACCTGCTCACAGGCTCTGCTAAACCATAGGCCATCACACGTACATCTGTTAGCATACTGCATAGGTGCAGGACACCCTACAAAGTCTGTAATATAAGATGCCCACACTGGTAAAAACACACGTACCCACGCACGTAAACAAACACGTACCCACGCACGAATGTACGCGCGCGGCTACGCACTTACCAATGCACGCACCAACGTACGTGGCTAGGCACACTCCGAGGGTGTTTTTCTGACACCAATACTCAGCGTAACGAAAAACATGCCTCCTCTTTCCTTCTGTAATGTACAGGATGATGCCTGAGACAGCCTTTTGCGTTAGGCACACTAGGGGCTCGAACCCATGCTGCCTGTAACAAAGGTTAGTACCGTAACCATTGTGCTACAGCTCTGTTTCAGTGCTTTGTGTCTGTACGTCTTCTTACGATTAACGCGCAGTAACGCGGCACGGCGCCCGGTAACGCTCGTTAATTTTTCTAACGCGCGGTAGTGGTAACGATGTACCGCCCATGTCCTTATTTGGGGTTTCTTTCACTACCGCGGCTCCTAACGCGAACTGCACTAACGCGATTTAGTAAACAGACCCCTTACTGATCTTAATATGTATACTTTAGAGGAAAGGCGGGATAGAAGCGATATGATAGAGACATTTATATACCTCCATGACATAAATGCACAGCAGGGTCTCTTTCAATTGAAGGCAAGCTCTGCTATCAGGGGACATAGGATGAGAGTGAAAGGGGATAGACTCAGGAGTGATATGCGGAAATATTTCTTTATGGAAAGAGTGGTAGATGCATGGAATAGTCTCCCAATGGAGGTGGTGGACACTAGGAGAGTATCTGAATTCAAGAAAGCATGGGACAAGCACATAGGATCTCTAAAGGTAAAAAGGAGACTATTGTAGTTGATATGGAAGGGCAGACTAGATAGGTCATGTAGTCTTTTTCTACCATGATGTTTCTATGTTTCTATCAGCAATTTCTTTGCATATGACTCCTAATAACTCAATACACAGATCAACCACCTGCAAATAAACTTACTTACAATAGTGAGTTCTCTTTACTACATAATGAACTTGTATGCACAGGAATCACAGCGCTACTCAGTGTCCCAATCTGTCTTGTCTACTAGCGAATGACATACTTGCGCCTCATAAAGCAACCAGTTCAATGATGTTACAGACACTCCCAAACTAAACTCAAAGCCTGTAAAGTCCAGTAACATTCATTATCAAAAATAGAAAATAAGAAAACACAAAAACAAAAGAAAAACTACATTACATTAAAGAAAACCATAAAAGAAAGTATCAAAGAAAACCTGAAAGAAATCTCAAACAACCTCACGACTATCCCTACCAAGAAGTTTTCCGCTCAATCTGTTCATTCAAACCCCTAGGATCTATTGTGTCAAGTCTATATAGCCACTGTTGTTTGTGGCAAATCAGACATTTATCATGAGCACCTCCCCTAACATCCCTGGAATGTGATCTACACAAAAGCATTTGAGATAGTCAAAAACATGTTGTTTCTCAATACAATGTTTTACTAATGGTACTCTCTGTACACTATGTTTTAATTTGCTCTTATGAGGTGTGACAAAAAAGAAACAAGACTGTCCCATAAATGTTTTATTACAAAATCTACAGAGATATTATGCATTGTCCCCTTCAAAGTAATCCCCCCAGAATTAATGCACGTCTGCATTCGCTTCTGCCACGTACGGAAGCACTTGGTAAAGTCCTCCTCCTTGAGGTCCCTCAGCTCATCACAGTGGCCTTGATCTCTTCTACAGAGGTGAAATGAGTTCCTTTGAGCACAATCTTCAGCCTGGGGAAGAACCAGAAGTCGCACGGTTCGAGATCTGGGGAATAAAGAGGGTGGTCGAGAGCTGTGATCTGTTTGTTGGCCAAAAACTGCCTCACAATGAGCTCAGTGTGTGCGGGCACATTGTCGTGGTGGAACAGCCATGACTTGTCTCTCCACAAAGCCTGCCTGCTGTGCCAAATCTGGTCATGGATGCGATTGAGGACCTGCTGGTAGAAGTGCTGGTTGACTGTCTGACCCTCAGGCACAAACTCGTGATGGACCACTCCCTTCTGGTCGAAGAATGCAATCAGCATGACCTTGATCCTTGATTTGGACATGTGCGCCTTCTTGGGTCTGGGTGACAGTTGAGTCTTCTACTTCAGACTCTGTCTCTTGCTTTCAGGGTCGTACTGGAAGACCCAAGTCTCGTCTCCAGTGATGACTCGGCCAACGAACTCTGGATCTTCTCCGATCTTCTCTAGCAAGTCTCAACAAGCATTGACCCGGTGCTCCTTCTGGTCGTCCGATAAAAGCTTGGGCATCATCTTGGCGCACACCATCTGTATCCCCAGCTCCTGCACCAAGATGGTCTGCACTGATTGCCTGTTCAGGCTGAGCTCCTCAGCTATCATCTCATCTGCACCGTCAATCTACGATCACTCCGCACCATCTGGTTCACTCTGTCAATGTTTTCAGCCGTCTTTGTCGTGGAAGGCCGTCCTGACTTGGGGTCATCCTCCACCTCCTCGCGGCCAGTCTTGAAGCGTTTGTGCCACTCGAAGACTCACGGTCTTGTCATTGCATGTTCTCCATAAGCCTTTTGGAAAAGTCGGAGACACTCAGTTGGGCTCTTCTCCAACTTAACCAGAAATTTCAAGTTGATTCTTTGCTCCATATTTCTGCCACCTTCAGTTGCGTAACAAAGCGATGGAGCAGTGTGCAACAAAATAAACCTGAAAAAGAAAAACAGAGTGAGAGAAATGAAAAATATCATAGCAGAATAGTGGCGAGATGTTGCACAACACAGTGACATAAGCGGCATTGAGTCATGGGCATGGCTGCCACATTCTCATTTCTTTTTTGTCACACCTCGTATGCTCAGTCATCTGAATTTTTAATTAGCATTCGATTTCATCTATATAAAGCAGTCCACAGGGGTATCGTACGACATGGGTGATTGAAGAATTGTTAGCCTCAACATGAATCGAGTCCAGCTACCATCAAAATCTACCCGGTCTCCACCAGGCCCCTCACATCCAGTTGTTCAGGTTTCTAAAGAACTAGTATTATGGGGTGTTCAAAGATTGGAATAAGCTAGGAAACATAATGCACAATATTCAGATCAGAACATGAATTCATCCATCTAGTGACTTAGTTTTCTCCATCGAACTATCATTTTCAACGAATAGCGGCTAGTCATTTTCCAGTATGGAAGATTATACCTGGGTTGGAGAATAGTAAGGCCCTTTTAGTGTTTTCTAGGAGCGGGAATTCAAGGGATATGATTAATCTGGCTACACTGCCGAAATTGTCGGCAGTTCCAGTGTCCTCCCCCCAGGTCATAAAGCTTGTGGACAATGCCAAATCTGTGCAATCACCCTTTCTGTGTTCAGTTTTGTCTATCAGGGGCATCATTACACATTACGCTGGGTGCCACCTGTCTATCCGAATATGGGGTTTGAATGAACAAATTGAGTGCAACACCTGTTGGTAGGGGTGGTTGTGAGGTGGTTTGAAATTTCTTTCTGTTTTTTTTTCATAGTTCTTCTTTTGTTTCTGTGTTTTCTTATTTTCTATTTTTGATAATGAATGTTACTGGACCTTTAGGTTCCACCTTTACAAATTTTGAGGATGGTTTGTGAGTGTCTGTGACATCATTGAACTGGTTTCTTTATGATGCGCAAGAGCAGCATTCCCGAATCGACTAGACAGACCGGGACACTGAGCAGCACCACGATTCCCATGCATACAAGTTCATTAAGTAATAAAGACAACTCACTGTTGTAAGTAAGTTTATTTGCAGGCGGTTGATCTGCGTATTGAGTTGATAGGAGTCATATGTGAAGAAATTGCTGATGGGACCCTGTAGTGCTCCACTTAGTAATGGGTTCCTTGACAGTTTTGCAGACTGGTGCATGCGTTAGGAGTTTCGAATGAATATTTGAGAAATTATTTATACTGAAACATAGAAACATGACAGCAGAAAAAGACCACATGGCCTATCTAGTCTGCCTTTCCTTATCAACTCTACAATAGTCCCCTTTTTTCCTTTAGAGATACTCTGTGTTTGTCCCATGCTTTTTTAAATTCAGATACTGTCCTCAACTCTACCACCTCCACTGGGAGACTATTCCACGCATCTACCACTCTTTCTGTAAAGAAATATTTCTGCATATTACTCCTGAGTCTATCCCCTTTCACCCTCCTCCTATGTCCCCTCATAGCAGAGCTTGCTTTCAATCTAAAGAGGCTCTCCTCCTGTGCATTTATGCCACAGAGTTATTTAAACTTCTCTATCATATCTCCTCTATCCTGCCTTTCCTCTAGTCTAAAGTATACATATTAAGATCCTTAAGTCTATCCTCATTTGCTTCATAACGAAGACCACTGACCATTTTAGTAGCCATCCTCTGCATCGACTCCAGCCTGTTTATATCCTTTTCAAGGTGTGGTCTCCAGAATTGCAAATTACTCCAAATGAGGTCGCGCCAAAGACTTATACAGAGGCATTATTGCCTCCTTTTTTCTTATGGCCATTCCTCTCCCTATGCACCCAAGCATCCTTCTAGCTTTCACCGTCGCTTTTTCTACCTGTTTAGCTACTTTAAGATTTTCAGACATAATCATGCCCAAATCCCACTCTTCTTTTATGGACAGAAGTACTTCACCCCCTACACTGTAACACTCCCTTAGATTATTGCAGCCCAAATGCATTTTTTAGCATTAAATCTCAGCTGCCAAATTCTCAACCATTCTTCAAACTTAGCTAGATCCCTCCTTATGTTATCTACTCCTTTCTGGGTGTCTACTCTATTGCAGGTTGTGGTATCATCTGCAAAGAGGCAAACCTTACTTGACAGCCCTTCTGCAGTATCACTAACAAAGATGTTAAAAAGAATTGGACCAAGGACAGATCCCTGTGGCACAGCACTGGTAATCATCTCCTTCTCAGAGTGAGCACCGTTTATCTGTACCCTTTGTCGCCTCCCACTCAACCAATTTCTAACCCAATCAGTAACTTTAGGGTCCATCCCTAGGGTGCTCAGTTTGTTTATAAGTCTCCTGTGCGGAACGGTGTCAAAGGCTTTACTGAAATCCAAATACACCACATCTAGGGCTCTCCCTCGGTCCAACTCCCTGGTCACTCAGTCAAAGAAATCAATCAGATTTGTCTGACAAGACCTGCCTCTGGTGAATCCATGCTGCCACCGATCCTGTAATCCATTGGATTCGAGAAACCTCACTATTTTCTCTTTCGGCAGTGTTTCCAATAATTTACTCACCATAGAGGTTAGTCTAACCGGCCTGTAATTTTCAACCATATCATTACTACCACTTTTGTGTAAAGGCACCACATGTGCCTCTCTGCAGTCCTCTGGCACTACTCCTGACTCCAAAGAGGCATTGAAAAGGTTGGTTAGTGGAGCTCCTAGAATGTCCTCAAGTTCCCTCAGTATTCTAGGGTGTATTGTGATAAGGAAGCTTATCATAGTTCAGGAGGGAGCTATAAAAGAGGTGAATTGGCTTTGAACAAGCAACCTGTCTTTGCTGGTAGAAATACTAAAACAGAATGTTTTCATAAAAGACTACCAGTCCCAGAATGCACCAGGTTACAAACAGCCTCTAGGAGGGCTGAAGTGGGGAAACGTGTGTTCAATCAGGAGAGCTATGAGGTAATCCCCAATCACTCATCTCCAAGGGCAGGGCTTGATTCAGCACACCTGGGCTGTGCTAGGGTGGAGTGTCCCTCTAAGAACTTTAAAAGTAAAAGATATTCTACACAGAGACAGAACCAGGAGCACAGGGAGAAGCAGAAGCTGCAGATCCAGAAACAGAAGCCATTGGAGAAAGAAGAGAGAGGACTACAACAGCAGAGGCAACGCAGAAGGAAGAAGAGAAAGACATCTTGGAGGTCTAAAGAAGGAGCCCACAGCAGTACGTGTGTTAGGAGTGATTCCAGAGGCAAGCATACTCCATTGGACTGGAGGAAGCCAGAGGATTGGGGTTATAGAGCCAGGAACTCCCAAACGGCACCTTTGAGGGAGACGGCTGCATTTGGAAGGGGCCCTAAGACCGGTGCAAGAAGGTATGTGAAGAGAGACCCAGTGTCCAGGGATCTTGATTGGAAGGCTGGACATAAAAGCTGGACTACTTACTGGCCAGGATACCAGGAGAGGAAACCTAACAGCAAGGGTAGCTCAGGTATGAACTTTGATCTATGCCCTAGCTCTTCATCTGGAAGACAGCAGGGAAACAAATATTATCCTGAGAGTGATCAATTAAGGAATTCCTCTGAGCCAGACCATGATATTGATTCCATGATATTTGAGGAAGAAGGAGATATATCAAATGATCAGTTGGAATACATGGACTGCTCTCTGTCTAGGCTGCTGTTTTAAAGTAGTTTCTCACTAATACAACAACCACCAAAAGGAACTGTAACTTGTTCTTTTATCTACTCAGAAAAGCCTCTGCAAGAAAGCTTTAGGGTAGGATTGAGCCACGTAGAGAGAGTGAACCAGCAAAGGGGTTTGCAGCTGGCTAATTATTTGTAATTGAGCCAGGCACAAGTGCACGTGAGCTCTAGAAGGAAACTTCTTCCTTGTGTGTGTGAATAGAAGAAAGTTATCCTTGATAAAGAACAGTTTTTCTTGTTACTTTTGGGTTTGTTTTTGCCTTTTGGAGCACTGCTAAGAAGGTCATTAGCAGGAGCCATCAAAAAGACCTTTTCTGTTTCCCATCAAGGTCTTTATTGATTTATTGCTTAAGAAGTTCAGTTACCTTATATCATGTTTTGTTTTTCCTGAATACAATACTTGAAGCAAGTGTCCTTTTGTGTTACCAAGTAAATCTGTGTGGGAGAATTAACCCCATGAATAAAATCTGTTTTTCTTTGCTTACACTCGAGCATCACAACTCATTATTTTGTGAACGGCTGATTCTGGTATGAATGAACTACAACCCCCACACTCCTTTGCAAGTCATAATAATATTTTGCCTTTGCCAAGACTGTGGACTTTCACGACCAGCACCCCCGTTTACAGTATCCCATCCGATCCCATCGCTTTGTCTACTTTAAGTTGAGCTAGTTTCTCATAAACACAGTCTTCTGAAAATCGTTTGAGATCCCAGTTGCTTCTGATCCTCTTTGTGGGTGTTTTCTGAGGTCCTGCTTCTGACCTTTCATCTATGAGCACAGAACAGAAATATTGTGTTATTCTCATCAGCTTCCACATATTCCTCCCCTTCACCCTTGAGTCTGACAATGCTACTTTTGCCCTTCCTCTTCTCACTAACATATCTGAAAAATATGCCCCCCCCCCTCATTTTATTGCATTGGCTATTTCTTCTTCTTTTTGTACCTTTGCTTTCCTGACTACTTTGCTAGCTTCTGCAAGTTTTTTTCTAAATAAAGATGCCTGTCTTCCTCTCTCTGTGATCACTTGTAGTTCATAAAAGCCTCCCCCTTTTTCTTCACCTTTTCAGCTGTTTCTTTTAAGAACCATAATGGCCTCCTTTTCCTTTTACCTTTATTTACCTTTCTAACAAAAAGGTTGGTTGCCCTTAAAATATCCCCCTTTCAGGTTTACCCACTGTTTTTCTGCATCCCCCAGCTGTTCCCATCCTGCTAACAACTCCTTGAGGTATTGGCCCATCTTGGCAAAGTTTGTTTTCCTAAAGTCTAAGACCTTCACTTTTGAATGGATTTTATCAGCCCTAGTCCTAATACTGAACCACATTATCTGGTAATCACTGGATGTGAGAAGATCTCCCACTATAACATCAGAAACATCTTCACCTTTGGTAAGCACCAAGTCTAGTATGACCCCTTCACGTGTGGATTCTGTTACCAGTTGCCCGAATAGTTCTCCCTGTAGAGAATCAGGATCTCCTTATTTCTAGAAGACACCGCAGCAGGGATGTGCCAATCAACATCCGGCATATTGAAGACACCTATCAGTAGCACTTCGCCTTTCATGGCAATGCTGCACATGTCTTCTATTAAATCTCCGTCCACTTCTCCCTGTGAGGGGGCTCTGTATATCACACCAATGCAAATGTATTTCTCTTTCCCTCTTTCTAGTTTAACTCACAGTGCCTCCTCTCACCCTTTTAAAACCCTGTAATTCTATAGCGTTAACATATTAGCTTATAGCTTTATTTATAACATATTAGCTTATAGCTTTAACATATTAGCATATAGCTTTATTTTTTACATATAATGCCACTCCTCCTCCCCTTCCTACCCTATTCTTCCCGAGTAAAGTATAGCCTGATATAATTATATCCCAGTCATGGTTGTCCGTGAACCATGTCTCCCTAACTGCCACTAAATCCAGGTCAGCCTCTTCCATTAAAGCCTCAACATCTGGGATCTTATTTCCCATGCTACAGACATTTATCACACCCCTTTCCAGATGTTGTCCCTTTTACCCATTGCTATAGAGGTATGTAATGTTTCACTTACCTGGGGGCTTTCGTCACCCATCCCCAACAAATCTAGTTTAAAGCCCTCTTCAGTAGTTTAGCCAGTCTGCTACTGAAGACACGTTAACCCTTCTTGGACAGATGGATGCTATCTCTGCTTTGTAGCCCTTGGAAAATCATCCCATGGTCTAGGCAACCAAAATGCTTTCAATGACACCATCCATGCAGCCAAGCCTGTTATATTTTCTTTAGTAGCAGTTACTTCCTGTGGCATGTGTTCTAGTTTCACTCCCTGAGGCAGCTATAAGTGAAGCGCTGCACGATGGAGTGAGGAACATGCTGGCAGTCAAATACAGAGATAAGTAGCTCTTCTTGTATTTGTCCTATACTAAGGAGGCTTTTTTCTTGACCCATGATGTAGATTTGATTAAGCCATGTTTTTGGCTATAATTAAATAAAGAAGTCTGAATAGTTGTAAGCTTCCTAGGCTATTGAGGTCTTTTTTCTCCCCTTTATATGCTTATTCAAATCTGTTTTTTATAGTCCAGTGCTGTATTGAGTGTGAGCATTTCTGATTGAGGTTTTGGTATTTTAGTTACACTTTTTAGTGGGCCTTTTTTGTTGGATAGTACACCAACACTATTCTTCAGGTATATGGCCCAACAACAGCTGCAGAAGAGGAAGAAGCTGATCAGTTCTATGAACAAAGTACAAGCTGAAATTGACAGAACATGAAAACAAGATCCTGATAGCCATGGGTCGACTGGAATGCAAAAGTTGGCAAAAAAGAAAGCAAAGTGGTTAGAAAATATGGACTTGGCCAAAGAAATGAAGATGAAGAAAGACTGCAAGACTGCAAGATGTATCAAACTCAAACGCCTTCTTCCAGCAACATAGGTGGCGACTGTACACATGGACTTCACCCAATGGATTGTACGAAAATCAAATTGACTACATTTGAGGAAGTCAACGATGGAAAAGCTCAATAACATCAACAAAGTCAAAACCTAGAGATGACTGTGGTACAGATTACCAACTACTAGTATGCAAACTCATACTAAAGCTGAAAAAGAGCAAGCCACTTATAAAAGTAGCAAAATATGATCTTGAGAATATATTGTACCACCAGAACTTAGACTGCCTGCAAAAATGATTCACTGCTTTGGATACAAATTTCAGAGCACTAGCAGAATTATGGGATGACATCAAGAAAGTTGTACTAGAAGAAAATGAGAAGTTGCTGCTAAAGTGAAAAAGCAAAAATGGTCAAAATGGATGACCGAAGAAACTCTGAAAATTGCCCAGATACACAGAGAAACTAAAGCCAAAGGATAAAGAGAAGTAATCCAGAATTTAGGAGAGATTTCCAACTTGCTGCAAGATGAGACAAGGAGAAGTACTAAAATGACGTATGCAAGGAAATAGAATAAGAAACTATTAGAGGAAGAAAAAAATTGTCTTTCCTAAAGTTACTACAGCTAAAGAGAAAATTCCAGCCTCGAACTGGAATGTTAAAAAATGCTCAAAGATCTATCTTAAATAATGCTGAGAAGATCAAGTAAAGGTGGAAAGAATACACAGAGTCATTATACTATAAAGATCAAGTGGACCAACAGCCGTTTCAACCCTTGCCTTATGATCAGGAACGGTTGGTGATGAAAGAAGAAGTTGAAGCAGTATTGAAAGCATTATCAAAGAGCAAAACACTGGGCATTGATGGCATTGTTATTGAAGTATTACAGCAATCTGATGCAGCTGTTACCAAACTTACAAAGCTCTGCCAGGAAATTTGGAAGACAACATCATGGCCAACTGTCTGGAAAATATCTGTGTTCATAGCAATGCTGAAGAAAGGTGACCCGATTAACTGGAAATTATCGCAGAATGGCTCTGATCCCACATGCCAGCAAAATTCTATTCAAGATCATTCAGGGGAGGCTATAATCATACCTGGAATGAAAACTGTCTGAAATGCAAGCAAGGTACAGGAAAGGGCAAGGAACGAGAGACATCATGATGGATGTGAGATGGATCCTTGAAAAGACAAAAGAATACCAAAAGGATATCTATATACATTTTATTGACTATAGCAAGGCCTTTGACTGTGTAAATCATGAGAAACTCTGGGCCGCATTAAGAAGTATGGGTATACCAGAACACTTGATAGTTCTCATGCACAATCTTTGCATTGATCAAGAAGCAATAATTCGAACGGAACAAGGAGAAACAGAATGGTTTAAAATCAGCAAACGTGTACAATAAGGCTGCATACTCCTCCCCCCAACTGTTTAATTTATATGCAGAACAAATCATCAGAGAAGAAGGACTGTATGACAATAGCTGTGGTGTGAACATTGGGGGAAGACTCATCAACAACCTTCGCTATAATGATGATACCACATTACTGGCTGAAAGTGAAGAAAATCTGAAACATTTGTTTCCCAAAATCGAGGAACATAGTCTTAAAATGGGTATGCACCTTAACGTGAAGAAGACAAAGATCTTGACAACTGGCAAAATCAATAAATTCATTACTGGACAACGAAATAGTGGGCAGCTTTAATCTGCTTGGATCAATAATCAATAAAGAAGTGACAAGCAATCAAGAAATCTTGGCAGAATAACTGTGAAGGACTTAGATAAGATTCTCAAGAGCAGAGATGTATCTGTCCACACAAAGATTCAGCTTGTCCAAGCCATGGTATTTTCGATAGCATCATATGGATGCAAAAGTTGGACAGTAAACAAGATTGACAGAAAGAAAATTGATGCTTTCAAATTATAATGCTTGCAAAGAATACTGTATATATCATGGACTGCCCAAAGAACAAACCAGTTGGTACTAGAGGAGATCAAACCTAAGCTTTATTTAGAGCTCAGATAACAAGACTTCAGCTTTCATACTTTGGATACATCATGCAAAGAGAGAGATCATTAGAGAAAGACATCACGCTTGGCAAGGTTGAAGGTCAACGCAAAAGTGAAAGGCCAGAAATGCGATGGATGAATACAATAACATCAGCTATGGATGCCATTCAATCAACAATTAGATGCCTGACTGAAGACCAAACACAATTTTGGACAACTATCCAGAGGGTCACCATGAGTTGACACCAACTCAATGATACTTAACAACAAACACGCACAGGATAACATCCCACCATATATGCACAGAAGAAATGGGCATAAACTCGTTGGGGCTGACTGCAAAACATCCAGTTGCCTTTTACGCCTCTTCAGACCTTCCATTAAAACAGCAATATTACTTTTAGCCTTCTGAATTGCTTCATTACCATCGATTTAAATGCACTGTGCACTGCTGTCTGCCTGAGGCTTTGTGCACAGATAGCTTGTGTGCCAAACTTATTCTTGCATTGGTAGCACGCAAAATTGTGCACTAAAGCCAAGCTAACTTGTCTGCAAATGCATTTGCACATTTCTTTATCAGAGTGTTGGGAATTTAATGGCAGCCCTTTTATAAGCTTTTTCTAGCAATTTAAATGTGAACATCTTTGATTCATTTTTGAACTCCTCTGTTGAAAAACATAACCTTCAATATCTCAAAAATGGAGAAAATCAGACTTTTTTGCAAAATGCGGTGTGTGCCTTTGAATCAAAGCTAACTCCTGGTAACCCAGCAGATCCTGGGTTTTCTTGGCAGTGTGATCTGAAGTAGATTGCAAGGCCTTTCTTTCAAGGCAATGGAGGGTTAAGTGACTTGCCCAAGGCCACAAGGAGTGCTAGTGGGAATAGAATGCTAGTCTTTTGGTTACCAAGCCAGTACTCTAGCCACTAGGCTACTCCTGACTTTTTTAAAACCTCAAAATATATAAATAAGGCTGAAATTGATTAAGGTGCACAAAATGGAGGAAAAAAGACCTCAGAACTTACCCCAGTCTATGTTTATGTTTATTAGCTTGATTGACCGCCCTTCATTGGTAAGTCTATATTTGTAAGGTATATTACCGTCTCATACCATGATGTGATTTCTCATTCATTGGTCATAAAAAACCTCCATATACTTTTTATTGTGAACCAATGGGCTGGTTCCTCATTATGGTTAAGATTGACTTTTCTAAGAGACTTAAGAATGTTGACTACAAAACTGCAAAAATGTATTTTGATCAGATGGCTGCTATAAACAGTAGTGGTAAATGTAGCTTCTCTTTTTATAATTAAGACATCTAGAAAATAAATTTTCTCTGAATCTAAGTGTAAAGTGAACTGAAAACAGTGATCACAATAGTTTAATGAGCTATGGAAACTCAATAATGCTTCTGAGCTATTTCTCCGTAATAGAAATGCATCACCTCAGGGATCTAAGATGGTGATGGTGTGAGGCTTATTTCCTCCCTGTTTTGAATTTTTGCCTCTTAATCCAATGGGACAAAGGAAAAGAAAAGCATCATTCTTTCCCTGCAAAACTGAAGATTACCTCTGCACAGGATCAGATGGGTGCCTTTGGGGTCCTTTTACTGAAGAACACTATGGTATTGCACCTAGCATGCCGATAATGCTCAAACCAAAGCACCTTAGGTGCAACACCACAACGTTAACTGTCGAGGGTGTGGAAAGTATGTTCCCAGCAGTTAACGTGGTGCACCCTGCCTCATGCAGTTTGAAAATAACACGGGCACATTTATCTCCACCTACAGAGGTGGCAGTAAGCGCACCTGTATATGCTCTCCTTGCAGTTAGCATGGGTGAGCTGACTGCAAGGTGCTTGCTTAATGCACTTTCCACCCCAACCCACCCACCTTAATGCGCTATGGACAGTGCGAAAATCTGGCTGCGCTGTCATGGCCTCGCGCTAACATGTGTTCTAGTGCACGTTTAGCTCACCCGAACCCCGGCTAACAACTAAGACCCTTTAGTAAAAGGGCCTCTTTGTTACCTGAGTCGGTTCTGCTGCCAAGGAAGCTGCAAGAGGGATGATGACACTGGTGAATGCCACAGAGGAAAGTTTATCCATGGCTTCCTCTAACTGAGACACTGTTAAGCCTGGAGCTACAGGCTCCACTTGTGCAGCCTGCAATGTGGGCGGTCACAGTGGTAGTTGCGGGAATGGTGCATCAAGATGATGCTGTGGTTTGGACTCAGTCAGGAGCTGGAAGTCAGTCATATTCTGCTGCAGGAAGAGTGTTTCAGGTTGCTGGTAAGATAGTGACAAGTGAGGAGGAAGGCGGATATGGTTCCTTTGCTAAAGAGACGTTGATATCTGCTGTTAATATTTCTGAAGAGAAGTGTTGATTTATTTCAGCCTTTATTGTCCAAGTTTAAAACAATTTCATTGGAAGGAATCTAGGAGGTGGTTGCCGCTACTGAAAAATCCTTAACTGCACAAAATGTATTTTTGAGCAGTTTGCTGGCATCTTTGGGAAAATTCAGGAAATGGATTGTGTTCTATCATGCCATAAGGAATCTTTGGAATCCTTGGAGAATAAAGTTTGGAAGTGGGATGAGGGATGAGGGAAAAGCTACTTTAATGTAGGATCATTTGAACTTAAGAGCTAAGCTTGAGAATTTGGAGCATGTTCAAAGGAAGCGAACACTGCAGTTTATATAATTTTCCAAAGCTGTCCTTAACCCCCCTCTTGGATATGCTCAAGCAGACTTTTATTGAGGTTTTCAAAATCCCAGAGAATGCCTGCCCTCCCATTTCTCAGACCTTGTATCAGACCGGGCTTGGACTCTAAAATTGTTTATTCACAATAGAGAGAAGCTTTTTCTTGGACACAGTCTAAAAGGCGGCAATTTCTTCTGATGCGCTCTGAGGTTGTCTCCTTAGGTATTCCCTTTATGTTGAGGTTACCATGTAAATGTTTGATAAAATCTTATAGTGTTAGGTATGTTTTCTATGATCCTAAGCAATTACATTATTTCTTGGATTCTTGTAAGACTCCGAGTTCTATGGTGGTCATGGTATCCTCGGCATAAGATCGACACTCTCTAAGGATTCTTAATGTTTAGCTATTGGATCATGCTGTTGCCTTTTTCGTCCTGTTTTGTGTTTTCTTCTTCCTTCTATGTATAAAAATGTGATTTAGCCTCCTTTCCAGGGTCCCCCCCCCCAATCTACTTGAGGGCTTTTAGTGGGTAGCACAATACTGTTAATATGTTCTTTCAAAATCATTCAAATGTTTCTTTTTATATTTCTTTTGTTCTACTCCTTTTCTTTATTCAAGTATACATTTGCTTGATGTATTGTTGGTTGAAATTCATAAATAAAAGTTTAAAGAAAAAAGAAAGTGCAGACAGCAAGAAATATTTGGGAATTTCCAACTAGTGTAGAATGAAATGCAACCAGTCCCTGAGGGGGTAAGGCAGAGGGTTGTTTGTGTGTGTGTGACTGCTGAAAAAAGCATTCTCAGCTGAGGAGATAATAATTTTAGTGTAGTAAGCCTTTTTGGCACCAGCTATCTGAGGCTGGTAATAGGAATATGAAGATCGAAAGGCCACTGGTGTGGAGGGCTGAGGACTCTTTCACCAGAGCCTCTCAGTTCTTCTCAACTGATGTCTGGCCAAAACCAGGCCCTGATGAAACCAGGGATGGTTGGGCTGTGGACATAGCAAGGAGGTCACCCTAGGGGCTACGGAATCCAAGGCCTGGAGAAGAGTAGTATCCCACAAGGCTGTGTGGTGATCAGGGAGAATGACTCAAAGTCAGATGGAAAAAGGTGGTCTACTGTAGGAAACTGAGAAAGTGTGATGGAGGAAAACATCCGTTGAGAGCAGGGCGCTGAGATTGAAGCCGAGGTAGATGCAGGTAAATGGGGTGGAAGTGTGAGAAACAGATGAAATGGTGATCAGTCCATGGGAGAACTGTCTGAAAAAGCCCAAAGGAGAGATGGGGGAAAGCTCTGAGAGTTATTTATTTATTTAGACAGATTTGTATACCACCTTATCCTACAATCAAAGTGGTTACATGACATGGAGGGTTGCATTTAACATGTGGGTACTTTACAACATTTAACATGAGGGTATTTAACAACATATAGACAACAACAATTGGTGCATTACAATTTGCATGAGGGTACTTAACAACAATATGGATGGTTACATTTAGCATGAGGGTACTTAACACTATACAATGAGCTTGTTAGTCTAGTTGGAATGATTGGGTATTGAGTTGGCGGGGGTAGTTGTAATATCATTTGGGTGGGGACTGTTGTCTGTTTGCTCATAGGTTTCTTTGAAGAGTAGGGCTTTAAGGGCCTTGCGGAAGTCTGTGATGTCTTTTAGTGCCCTCAGGCTCGTTGGAACAAGATCCAGGGTGTGACCAGCCTGGTGCATAGGAAAGAGTATGTGTTGCTGGAGATCTTCAAGGTAAAGAACCAATGAGGATCAATGGCAGTACTTGTGGTCGAAGATAGAAAGGACTTATGCAGCAGCTAATATGCTACAATCTAATTATCTTGTATTACATCATGCGTTGTGGACCCCACTTAGGTTTTATAGAGTTAGGTTGGGATTAGATAAATTGTGTTGGTCCTGTAAACCAGAAGAAGGATCTCTGCCACATATGCTTTTATATTGCAGTTTCTTATGAGAATTTTGGAAGGTGGTGTGTGCAGAGGTAAAACTATTGCCCATTTTGGGTGACCTGACATAATTTATACTCTGTCGACGAGCAATCAAACTCTGTTGGACCTCCTGTTGAATGTGGCCCTGCTTATTATTATGTCCAACTTGAAAAACTTTGCATTGGTAAATTTCCACTACTGATGGAACACTATTTGTATGGTATAAAACTATGATATGGTTGGAGCTACCAAAATGTTAGAGAATCTGTCTCCCCAAAGAATGTGGCAGCCAGTAGATGCCTATGTTAAAGATCATGATGGATGACTGCACTGATCTTAATTTTTTTGTTGTTAGGGTTTGAAACTTGAACATAGAAACATGATGGCAGATACAGTAAAGACCTCGTTTAATCAGAATCCCAGCTTCTATGACAGGACTCCTCTCTCCTTCAGTGGTATTCCTAGCCCCCCGTCACCCAGGGTGGGCACCCTCCCATGTTGCTGGTGCCCCCCCCCCCTGCACGATGCAGTGCTGCGATCCATCCCTCCACCCCCAAAGGCCCCATAGAGGCAGCATGGAAAACTTACAATTAAGCTGGTTTGCTGTGGTGCCTCGGGTTCCAGGGGCCAGTCGCTCTGCTCTCCCGGCCAAAGTCTCGGAAATCATGAGCTGGGAGATCAGAGTTGCCAGCCCCAGGAGCATGAGGCACCATGGCAAACCAGCTTAATCATAAGTTTTGCAGTGCTACCTCTGTGGGGCTGGCAGGGATGCACGTCCTCCCGTCCGGCACCCAGAGTGGAGTGTACCCATTGCCCTGTCCTTGGTATGCCATTGCTTGTTACTGGAACTTAAAAGAAGGGTCTGCTTTGTTCCAAGGGCTGCAGAGCAGAGATGGCATCCATCTGTCCAAGAAAGGTCGACGCGTCTTCAGTAGTAGACTGGCTAATCTACTGAAGAGGGCTTTAAACTAGATTCGTTGGGGATGGGTGAAGAAAGCCTCCAGGTAAGTGATACATTAAATACCTTTATTTAAATGGGCAAAAGTGGTAACATATGGAAAGCAGTGTGTATAAATGCCCATAGCATGGGAAATAAGATCCCTGATGTTGAAGCTTTGGTGGGAGTGGCCGAATTGGATTTAGTGGCAGTTACAGAAACATGGTTCACAGAAAACCATGACTGGGATGTAACTATACCTGGCTATACTTTATTCAGAAAGGACAGGGTAGGAAGACAGGGAGGAGGAGTGGCACTATATGTAAAAAATACTATTAAAGATTTGGAATTACAGAGCTTAAAAGGGAGAGAGGAGCAGGGCCGGCCCGTCCATTGAGCAAGAATGTTTTTTGCACAGGGCCCCGCGTTTCAGGTGGCCCCGCGCAAAGAACATTCTGCTTTTTTTCCAAAATTACGTTAAAAAAAAAAAAGCTGGATGCTACCGCTGCCGCTGCTGCTGCCGCCGCGGCAGCGGCAGAATGGAGTGTCCCGCGGGGCCCCCTCTGCCCGGCTGAGCTCTCCCTCTGCGATGGCTGAGCCCCTCTGTGCTGGCTTTCAGATACGCGAAGGGAGAGTGTCTCCCTCGCGTCTCTGTTAAGCCTGCAGGGGCAGATGGGAAATTTCCCATCAGCCCCTGCGGGCTTAACAGAGATGTGAGGGAGACACTCTCCCTTCGCGTATCTGAAAGCCGGCACAGAGGGTCTCAGCCATCGCAGAGGGAGGGAGGGAGGGACTCAGCCGGGCAGAGGGGGCCCCGCGGGACACTCCATTCTGCCGCTGCCGCGGCGGCAGCGGTAGCAGCCAGCTTTTTTTTTTTTTTTTATGTTCCTTGAACCGATGGGGGGGGGGGGTTAGGAATGGTAATGGGCTATGGTGGGGGTTAGTACTTGAATTGAGGTGGGCTGTGGGTTGTTGGGGGGGGGGTTTAGGACTGGTAACGGTCTATGGGGGGGGCTAGGACTGGAAATGGGTGGGGGGTTAAGACTGGAGGTGGGCTGATGGGGTTAGGACTGGTAATGGGCTGTGGGCTGATGGGGGCTGTCTGGTAATGGGCTATGGGGGGGTTAGGACTGATAATGGGCTATGCGGGGGCTAGGACAGGAAATGGGCTGACGGGGAGGGGTTAGGACTTGAGGTGGGCTGATGGGGTTAGGACTGGTAATGGGCTGTGGGCTGTTGGGGGGGGTTAGAACTGGTAATGGGGAGGGTTAAGACTGGTAATGGGCTTTGGGCTGATGGGGGCTGTCTGGTAATGGGCTATGGGGGGGTTAGGACTGATAATGGGCTATGGGGGGCTAGGACAGGAAATGGGCTGATGGGGAGGGGTTAGGACTTGAGGTGGGCTGATGGGGTTAGGACTGGTAATGGGCTGTGTGCTGATGGGGGGTAGGACTGGCAATGGGCTATGGGGGGCTGACTGGAAATGGGCTGATGGGGGCTTAGGACTGGTAATGGATTATAGGGGGGGCTTAAACTGAAAATGGGGTGATGGGGGGTTAGGACTGGAAGTGGGTTGATGGGGGGGCTAGGACTGGTATTGGGTTGGGGGGTTGCTAGGACTGGAAATGGGCTGATGGGGGGCTAGGACTGGAAATGGGCTGATGCAGGGACTAGAAGGGAATGGATGCTGGGTGAGGCTGGAACTAGAAGGGAGCTGATGTTGGGGGAGGATTAGAATGGGATGGGGCTGGGAGAGTAAATTGGAGAGGGGAAAAATATTTTGTGTGTGAGGGATGAAAAATCTACAATTGGCCGGGTATTGGGAGAGTAAGTGGGGATTGAGGATGGAGGGGTAAAATTTGAGTGGATAAAATAGGAATGAGGAAAGAGCAAAAGGAGGAAGATTAGTATGTTAAAGCAGATGTAGAGAGAGAATGGAAAAAAAACTAGGAGAGAAGAAAGGACAAATGGACAGCAGACGATGGAGAGTTAGCAGAAGACACAAAGAAACCAGAAGAAAGTGGCTGGAGCAATTGCAGCTAAAAAAAAATGCACAAAAGGTAGAAAAATATCTCTTTATTTTGAATTTATTAATTGGAATATGTCAGCTCTGGTAAATGTGAATCATTAACGTCTGCGCTTTGTTTAGTACAAGAGCAAATTAATGTATAGTTTTATTTCTACAGTGTTGTACATTCCAAGTTTGGCTTTTGGGATTCCTAGTTTAATTGTCGTCCTGTTTCTAAATTGTGATTCCTTGTGTGGTGATGGTTTATGTTCTGTTCATGTGTAACTGAGCTGAGGTATTCTGTTTATATAATTCCTATTTGACATTGCCACTTGTTCTCTTTCCCCAGTAGGTCATGTATTGGTATTCTCTGAAATGTATTGGTTTAATATTTGCATGTTTCCTTTTGATAGGTAGGGTATGGTGCTTTGTGAGTCCTGGTAGTGCTGTTAGGATACGGCGGGTTTGCTATGGGTTCTAAATGGGAAGTATTTGTAGTAGTTCCTAATTTGTCTGGTGGTTGGCACTGGATTATAGTAATGTAGAAATCTTTTAGTCTTTCTTTATTCATACACTCATTAAGAGGCATGTTTACTAAAAGTTAGTATATGGTAACATTATGCAAATATTTATGCAAATGAGGCCCCTTATGCAAATGAGGCCCCGCACCGAGTCTCCGCACATGGCCCCGCACCCCCCTTGTGCCGCCCCTGGAGAGGAGGCATTGTGGGTTGAACTAGAAAAAGGGAAAGAGAACTCTATTTGCATTGGCGTGATATACAGACCTCCCTCACAAGAGGAAGAGGTGGACAGAGAGTTAATTGAAGACATATGCAGCATTGCTAGGAAAGGGGAAGTGCTACTGATACGGGATTTCAATATGCCAGATGTTGAGTGGCACATTCCTGCCGCAGTATCATCTAGAAGTAAGGAGATCCTGGATTCTCTACAGGGAGAACTATTCAGGCAATTGGTAACAGACCCCACATGTGAAGGGGCCATACTGGACTTGGTGCTTACCAATGGTGAAAGTGTTTCTGATGTTATAGTGGGAGATCATTTTGCATCCAGTGATCACCAGATGGTGAGGTTCAGTATTAGGACAAGGGCTGTTAGAATCCATTCAAAGGTGAGGATCTTAGACTTTAGGAAGACTAACTTTGCCAAGATGGGCCAATACCTCAGGGAGTCGTTAGCGGGATGGGAACAGCTGGGAGATCTAGAAAAACAATGGGCAAAACTGAAAGGGGATATTTTAAGGGCAACCAACCTTTTTGTTAAAATGGTAAATAAAGGTAAAAGGAAAAGGCGAACACTAATGGGCTAGCAGCTGAATATCACCACTAGCCAGTTATCCCTGGGTGCGGCCTCCGCTCCTCCCCTGGAATGCCCCAGTCCTAGCTGGCTAGCATCAGAGCGCTGAGCAGCAACACTCACGGATGTTCGGCAGCACTAACCATGTTAATGCTACTGAATATCCTGCTTAGCCGCATATAGGCAATTTGCAGGGCTGCAAACTGTCTAAGTAGCTTTGAAAATGTCCCCCTAAGACTCCCTGAAATAGACTTCCAAACACATTTCACCTTCCCTTTTCTCCTCAAGCATTGATTCCTTGAACTCAGGGGGACTTCTGGCTGACAAATGACCCCAAATTTGAGTTTAAGAATTGTCCCAGCTCTTCAGCATTCTTCCATTCTACTTTTCTTCCTCTGGCCTAAAGGTAGTGAACCTCTAGAACAAAAATGTATTCAGCTCCTCAACAAGGTCTTCCCAGGCCTGTGTCTGCCAGTCCTGTCAAGTCACCCTCTGTAAATTTTACTCAACTTTTTTTCTACGGTTAGAAAGGAAGAAGACCGAAATGGCTCTTTATTTTATCCAAAAGCCCCACTTAAAGGTCCACCCTCCAGAAAACCTGAGGTTCCTCTACTTTGAGTGCTTAGTCTGCTTTTAGGAGGCAGAAAAGAGTCAATAGTCAAACCTTCTGCCTCCAGCAACACTTAAATATATAACCTAAGTTATCTCTAACTCCATGACTGGCTACTTTCCAGTGGGATCCTACTGACAGCCTTCAGTAGGGACCTAATCTAATTCTGTGACTGGATCACAGAGATATTTATAAAGCACTTGGCAAAATAAAAAATATATTTTTATTGGCCTGAACAAAATATATTTAGTGGAAATCTCTACAGAGTCTGAAGCCAGGTGTCATCTCTGCCCTTCATTCAAGAAAAACACAGGGCTTTCCTTTTTCCTGTCTGCTATCCTCTGTCAAGTGATGCAAATCAGGGAATGTTACAGAACTGAACAGTAGCCAAGACCCCAGAGGAAGTTACGGAGTAGAAGGAGCAGTGGGCTGAGAACCATGGAAGTCAGACTTCAAATATGAACAATGCTCCTTGTGATTTTGAGCATGTCACTTAACTCTCCATTGCCTCAGGTACAAACTTAAATTGTAAGCCCTCCAGAGACAGTGAAATACCTACTATATACATGACTGTAACTCGTCTTGCACTACTACTGAAAAGGTGGGAACTAAAAGGAAATAGAGAGGCGCCTCTAGTTAGCCTTAAGGGACAATGTAAAATCAAAACGTGGCTGAGGGTACTGTCTATTTTGGGGCTCTGTGAGCAGTGCCTCCCCAGGACCTGACACCTAGATTAGGACGTCAGCATGCTAGCACACTGAACTATTACTGTGGCACTGGGCCAGTCCCACATCTGCCCCACACATCCATTTATCTGTTGTCAGTGATAGATTGAAATACACAGGAGGTTGATAGCGGGGAACTTCCTTAGCTGTAAGATTTACAAAATAAGTATGCTTTAAATGTACCTCTGCTTTCCATGCAACAGCTGTTTCTTTTTTTTTGGCTAATAAGGGGGTGCTTAGGATTCAATCAAAACCAGGCGGTGTAATTCACATAAATTACAACATGGACTTTGACTGGTAATGGAGGTACAATTTAAAGTCTTTCAGGCTTGCTGTGAAGGATGAGCACTTGGGAAGGTCATGCTAATGTACAGGGTGATAATAGTGTGACACCTTTAGTTCAAAGACCCCACATGGAACCTATGGCTTTGTTGTGAAGTCTTGCAGGGTGGTTAGGAGGCCTCCAAAGAATTAACAAGACTGTCATAAATACAGATGTGACTAGGAGCCTAATGAAAGAGAGGCCTTTCCTGATGCGGCCTGGGCTCAGACTCAGACAGGTGCAGGTGCACATATTGAGCACATGGTAACAGCAGTAAAAAGGGGTTGAATTGGGCCAAGTTTAAAACTTGTGAGCAGTAGCACTAACCATCAAGGCTTCAACCTAAGATAATGTCCATTTGTACATTATTCATATATACTGTATTTATAATTCAGTTACCATAAGAAATAAAATCCATCCGAAATGGAGAGTTTATCTCACATTTTTATCTCATGCTTGAATTAGAAATGGATGGGCATTCTGGTTGCAAACTTTCAAGGAGTTTCAACTTAAATATCAGTAGGGGAACAGGTTTGCAGGTGCATATGATTATCCTGGAAGGGAGAGTGGAGGATGGAAGAGAAGCACATGTTTTTAAAGTAGCTGGGATACTGTCTTTGGGATTTATTTATTTATTCATTCATTCATGCACTGGTTCTTGATATTCCGCTCACAGTCCATTAAGACCCTAGATCAGGAAAAAACATTAATAACAAGACCCACAATACATCAAGATACATAGATCCCCCAGTACTCTGCAAACACACAGCACTGAACCACTCTAACTAGGCTTAACCTCCCTGAGAATCTCCTCAAACAGCCATATATTTACAAGTTTTCTGAAATGCAGATAGTCTTCTCGGCATTTACATTATCTAGCAACTAATTCCATAAATCTGGCGCAAAACACCAGAAGCACCTTTGCTGCTTAGTATTTAAACTTATCCATGGAAAGCGAGAATCATCTAACAGATATTTCTGGGGTGACTATAAAAACCCTGTCATCATACAAGGCTGAAGCAGGTTTGCCAGATACAATGGTTAACCCAGCACCAAACACCAAAAAACTCCAATCATAGAATCTTAAATTTGCCTCTTTGAATGATCGGCAGCCAATGCAACTCCTTTAAAAGAGGCATCACATGATCATGTTAGCGTTTCACAAAGATCACCTTAGCAGCTGTCTCTTCAGCTGGTACCCCAGTAAGCCCTGATACACAACACTGCAATAATCCAGGCCTTGACAAATTATGTGGATTTAGGAGCTAGGCCAAAATCTTTGGAGCCAGTGCTTGTGACCTTCTCGTGTCCCCTCCTCCTGTTGTCTCTCATGCTGGTCTCATGTTCTCAAGTACTGCGAGACCAGCACCAGAGTTCCTATACCGTATAGCATCTTTAGATAACAGTTATAGCTTCAGATAGCAAGTATCTCTTGTATGTGTGTGTGTGTGTGTAGTGCAACGGCAATGTGCTAGTCTGTGCATGGGATGTGTCGATGGTGTGCCAGGCTGTGTGTGGGGTGCAGCCTCAATCCAATGAGCTACAAGTAATTTATCCTCTATCTTTCTTTTGATACAATTACTGTTTGGTGCTCCACAATCCTAGTGCATATAGTGCGTTTAGTCTTACTCACATAAAACAGTTTGCAAGAACAAACCACAATGTAGACAACATATTGAGTTTCACAACTGGAGAACACCAAAAGGGAGATTTTTTCTTGGGAAATGGGAATGATTAAAAATTTCTTTGGTAACCAGAGAATGTTGATACACTGAATAGTGACCACACCGGAAATGCCCCATCACCTTAGCTGTTGGCCTAGGAACTGAAATTATAGAGGGGACTAGAATGTTATCAAGATTGGTGTTCCTTTTGTGAGCCACTATAAAACCACTGTGACAGAGTGAGGGGACCGTAGAGAGGATGTACCATTCTTCTTTAATAATCTTCTTAATGTCTCTTGATAAACTGAAAAATGTGAGCGAGAGCACCAGCTTGTGAGCCATTTAGTGTTCCTTGGTTCTCAGGAGTTCATGGAGATCAGAATTTTTTGCCCTCTCATATGTACTCGTGATACAGCCCATGGGTTATCTTCTATCGTGGACACGCCCTGCCATATCCTGTGCATGTCTTTCAAAATCCGCCTCAGGCGAACATATTCTTTTGCGTCTAAGAAATTGACTCATTGGTAAATTCTGCTTTAAGGACCTATAGTGGAAACTTTCATAGTGCAATAGATGGTAACAATCTGTTTGTTTTCTATACAGATCTGTGATAGAACCATGCGTGTCCTTCTTGATTAAAGATATCCAGATACGATACTTGAGTTTTGTCATATGTAATCTGGAATTGTAAATTTGGGTCACAGTAGATTACAGGATTCGAAGCAGCATAGTTTTACGAGAGGCAGATCATGTCAGACAAATCTCATTAATTTCATAGACTGGGTAACCAGAGAGTTGGAACAAGGCAAGGCTCTAGATGTGGTGTGCTTAGATTTCAGTAAAGCCTTTGACATTGTTCCGCAAGTGACTTATAAACAAATTGAGTGCCCTAGGGATGGACCTTAAGGTGACTGACTGAGTTAGAAATTGATTGAGTGGGAGGCAACAAAAGTGTACAGGTAAATGGAGTTCACTCTGAGGAGAAGGAGGATACTAGTGGTGTGCCGCAGGGATCTGTCCTTGGTACAATTCTTTTTAACATCTTTGTTAGTGATATTGCAGAGGAGCTGTTGGGTAAGCTTTGCCTCTTTGCGAATGATACCAAAATATGCAATAGAGTAGACACCCAGGAAGGAGGAGGGATCTAGCTAAGCTTGAAAAATGGTCGGGAATTTGGCAGCTGAGATGTAATGCTAAAAAATGCAGGGTCATGCATTTGGGCTGCAAAAATCTAAAGGGGCAGTACAGTGTAGGGAGCAAAGTACTTCTGTCCATGATAGAAGAGCGAGACCTGGGTGTGATTGTTTCTGATGATCTTAAAGTGGCTAAATAGGTAAAAAAGGTGACCGCAAAAGTCAGAATGATGCTTGGGTGCATAGGGAGAGGAATGGCCAGCAGAAAAAAAGGAGATAATAGTGCCTCTGTATAAATCTCTAGTGCGACCTCATTTGGAGTATTTTGTGCAATTCTGGAGACTACACCTTTGAAAATATATAAACAAGATGGGGTCCGTGCAGAGGGTGGCTACTAAAATGGTCAGTGGTCTTCATTATAAACCATATGGGGACAAGTTTAAAGATCTTAATATGTATACATTAGAGGAAAGGTAGGATAGAGGAGATATGATAGAGATGTTTAAAATCTCTGTGTGCAATGAGGGGACATAGGATGAGGGTGAAAGGGGATAGACTCAGGAGTAATATGTGGAAATATTTCTTTACAGAAAGAGTGCAATGCGTGGAATAGTCTCCCAGTGGAAGTAGTAGGGACGAGGACAGTATTTGAATTCAAGAAAGTATGGGATAAACACAGAACATCTCTAAATGGACTACAGTACATTTGATATAGATAGACCATATGGGTCTTTTTCTGCTGACATGTTTCTTTGTCTCTTCCAAAGGAGGCTAATATTTGTACACATTTGTTTGTTGACTTTTCCCTTTCCATTATAAATCTTCTTTTTTTTGTTATCTCTTTTTTTCATTTCAAAACTTTTTGTTTGTTTTAAATAACAAACAAGACATTCTGTCCTATGGGAAATAGGTAAAGGGGAGAAAATCTAAAAGCATATGTTAATATACAAAAAAATAAAAATGAAGCTTATCATATGTAAGATGGATGCTGATCAAACCACAAAAAAAAAAAAAAAAAATTTTAAAAAGCACTATCTTTCCTCAATCCATTTCTGTTAGAGGCAATGAAATAATAACAGCTCACAGCAAATGGAACTACAAAATAATTGCTAGAAATGAACCGGTCATTTCAGTGTTAATAATAACTCTCGCAACACAAATAAGGAAAAGAGAGCAATAACAGAAGGGAATGAGAGTAAATCGAAACATATACGTGCCCCAGGAACACTGTAGGCATCTCTTAACAACTGTTCTTTCAGTTCCATGGTGAGTTTCTTCATACCCACTCTATCCCATACTTTTTGCAATCAGGCCAAGTGATTACGAGGGGAGGATCTGCACCTGCATCTAGCTAGCACACTTCTAGAGGCCAACAAAAAATTACAATGAAGGGGACTATAGCATTAATATTCTGCATTACAGAGAGAGAAATACTGTCAGCATTCCAATCATAAATGTACACAAGAATCTACTAGATTACAATGTCTCCAGCACAACCCAAAAGTATTAAGGTTCCATTTATTCATCTATTGTGAAGTAATACACTGTTGTAGTCAACATTATTGGCACCCGTGAATTTTAGCTATGTTGTGCAGAATATCTTGAGAAATAATTGGAAATATTTCAACTGTATGTCGTCATAATATTTTAAGAGGATGTTCAAAGGTATACAACAAAAAAAAGACATAGTAATTTCTGAGAAAAAAACAAAATATGACCTGAACAGGATTAATGGCACCCTTCACTAATATTTAATTGCACAACCCTTGACAGTGATGACAACCTCCAAACATTTCTTGTAGCCATCTATAAGTTTCATAAATCTGTCTGCTGGTAGTTTCTCCCACTCTTCAGCTGCGATTTGTTCCGGCTCATAAATGTTTCCAGGATTCCTTTTACCAGTGGCAAATTTCAGCTCTTTCCAAAGGTGCTTGATTGGATTGAGATCAGGACTCTTTGCTGGATAGTTTAAAACAGTCCATTTGTTCCTTTTTTACCATTCTTTAGTACTTTTGGATGTATGTTTTGGGTCATTGTCCTGCTGGAGGACCCTTGACCTTTGACGAGACCTAGCTTTCTGACACTAGGTAGCACATTACGCTCCAAAATACCTTGGTAGTCCTCTGACTTCATGATTCCTTTAGTACATCCTAAGTCTCCAGTTCCTGAGGCAGCAAAACAGCCCCACAACATTATGGAACCTCCACCATATTTAACTGTAGGAAGACTGTTTTTTTTCCTTAGAAGTGTCATTTCTTTTCCTGTAAATGTATTACTGATCTGTATTGCCAAAGAGCTCAAGTTTGGTTTCATCGGCCCACAGAACATTTTCCCAGAAGGATTGTGGTTTTGCTAGCTGTTTTTCGGCAGAGGTCAGGCATGCCTTTTTATGTCTGTCTTTGAGCAGTGGGGTCCTCCTTGGCCTTCGCCCATGAAGTCCTTCTTTGTTTAGTGCATGGCATATGATGCAGGTTGAAACCACCACTCCAGACTGAGTGATGGTTTCAACCTGCATCGGGTCAGTCTTAAACTCTTTGGATGTTGTACGTGGTATTTTTCCCACAGTTCATATTAACCTTCAAAGACTTCTTGGATTAAGTTTCCTCTTCCCACCACATCCTGAGAGGTTCTTGACAGTTCCATGAACAGAAAACTTCTTAATAAAATTGCGAACTGTAGACACAGGAATCCCAAGGCCTTTGGAGATTGCCTTGTACCCCTTTGAAGTTTGATGTTTGGTGATAATGGCTTTTCTGATGGTCTCAGGCAGCTCTCTTGTATTCACCATTGTGAAAATGGACTAGAGAGTGGCCATTTTAAACATTGGAGCAATCTTTCATTGGTTGATTCAAGTCCTGTAAGTACCAACAATTGATCACAAGTGCATCTAATTTTGCTGCAGTGGGAATGTGGTTCTTCTCTTCAAACTGATTTGAATTTTTTGAAAGACATGGTGGGAAGAAGAAAATTAATCCAAGTAGTCTTTGAAGGTTAGTGCGAACTGTTGGAAAAACACCAATATAACATCCAAAGAGCTTAAGGCTGACCTGGAGCAATCTGGAGTGGTGGTTTCAACCTGCACCATGTGCCGCGCACTAAACAAAGAAAGATTTCACGGGTGAAGGCCAAGGAGGATCCCACTGCTCAAAGACAGACATGGAAAGGCACGTCTGACCTTTGTCCAAACCCACTTTGAGAAATCACAATCCTTCTGGGAAAATGTTTTCTGTACAGATGAAACCAAACTGAAGCCTGTTTTTAGCTTCCTAGGATGATGACTAAAGAAGTGCAATAAATTATTATGCATTACAGGTTTTTGATACAAAGTAGTAATCAATTTTGTTTCTGCATGAATAATAGAGATGTCTAAAAAAAGGATTGCTGAACAAATGTACATTCAATTGAAGATTGGCCTTTCTACTATTTAGCCACAGTAAATGCCTGTAGAGATGCCTGATCCCCTTGCCAAAAGCAAATGACATCACCCAAATAACATCTCCAGAGATGAATATACGATATCCATACAGAGTTATACAGATAGTGATTTTCAAAAGCCGGTACGTAAAGGGTCACCAGAGTTGGAGCTACAGTGGCCCCCATTGCCACTTTGTATTTTTGGTGATAAAAATCCCCATTAATACAAAAATAATTGTGGCACAGCACTAACCAAAGCAAATCCATAATAAACTCTTTAGACATCCTGAAGGGTAGTACATTTTGCCAATCCAGCAGATAGATTACATTCACTGCTTCCTGTTGGTCTACATTACATGATACAACATCATAGGTTACTAACCATATTTCCATTTGTAATCAGTAACTTCAGAAAGAATATTTAGCATATATGTAGTGTCCTGTAAATACAAAATAGTCCGTTTAGCCAACAGGTTCAAAATTTGATCAACAAAAATAGAGAGTGGCTCCAAAATAGAGCTATTCCCAGCCACAATGGGATGATCAGGAGGATCAGTCAATCCCTTTGTGTATCTTAGGCACAGTGTAAAAAATTGGAATAAGAGGAAATTTATTTATCAAAAATTGAAATTTCTTCTAAGGTAACTCTGATGATATCCATGCTTCACTAAATCCTCTACTTGAGTTTGTAAAGTCGCTGTAGGATCCCCAGGGAGGCGTTCATACTATTTGTCACTAAATTGCCGTAAAATTTCAGCATCATATTGTTGTTTTGTCTGAACAACAATCTCCCTATAACCCCCTGGCCAACATCACCACTCCATCTCCCCTCCTTGCTGCTCCCTATGTCCCTTTCCATGTCCAGTATCTCTATCTCCCTAGCCTCCCACCTCAATCTTATCCCCGCTGCCTCCCTATTCCCTTCCGCATCCAGCATCTCCCTTCTGAATCTCTGTGCCCATCCACGTCCACCTCCCAATGCCCCCTCATATCCACTCCCCCCTTCAATGCCCCCCTCATGTATGTACAAGGAGCAGAGCCTGAACATGGAGCATCGTGTCCCACGGGCAAGGATTGTGCAAGCAATGATCCCAGCCCAGAGAGGCAGGGCACAACTGGCCTTGCACAGCCCCTGCCCACAGGACATGCTGCTCTCGCAGGCAGGCTCTGTTTCTCTGGGCCACGATCACTGCCTCCCACACCTTTCTGTCTGCAGGAGCAGCATGTCCTGCGGGCAGGGGCTGTGCAAGCCATGACTGTGGCCCAGAGAATCAGAACTTGTCTGCAGCAGCAGACGTCAGGAAGGCAACATCCCTGACCACCCACTTCCACTCCCCATTCAGGATGACCTGCAGAGTGCAGGTGGCCTATTAGAGAGCCTGCCCATGGGATACAAGACTATGAGAAGTGACTGCAGCCTCTCACAGCCTTCTGCCAATGGGAGCAGCGTGTCCTGCGGGCAGGCTCTCCACTGGGCCGATGGTGCTCCACAGATCATCCTGAATGGGGAGTGGGGGGCTGATGGCTAGTGACAGAGCCCTCCTGACATCTGAGCTCCCCTGCCGCTCTTACCCAGATTACTGGGTAGTGCCATCACTGGAGCAGCATTTGTCTTCCTGCTTTCCCACCCAATGTTGTCCAGCATTTATCCTCCTGTCCTTCCCCCACTGTTGTCAGCATTTATCCTCCTACCCCCTCCTGTTTTCCAGCATTTGTCCTCCTGTTCCTCCCCTCTGTTGACCAGCATTTATCCTCCTGCCCGCCCCTTTGTCCAGTATTTGCCCTCCTGTCCCTCCTCTCCATTGTCCAGCATTTGTCCTCCTGTCCTTCCCTCCTGTTGTCCAGCATTTCTCCACCTGTCCCTCCTCCCCTGTTGTCTAGCACTTATCCTCTTGCCCCCCTGCTGTTTTCCAGCATTTGTCTTTCTGTCCCTCCCTCCTGTTGTCCAGCATTTATCCTCATGTCCCCCCTGTCCAGCATTTGTCTCCCTTCTCCCCTCCCCCCCATTTGTCCAACATTTGTTCTCCTGCCTCTCCTCCTGTCCCCTCCCCTGTTGTCCAGAACAAGCTGCTGTAGTGACTGCCTCTCAGCAGCAGTAGAATCAACCCACCCGCCCCCCCGCCACTATCCTAGATCTGAGGACACTGGGGCAGTTGCAGGGAGCAAGTTGGCAGAAAGTAAAAGAAATTTAAAAAGGGGGGGAGACTATCCAAGATGGCTGCGGTGCTGTTTCTTTGAACACTCATGCCTAAGAGGAAGGGAAAGTTGAGGGCTCTCCCCCTCTGAGCCTCAACCACCCAGTTCTGGTCCGATGGACCGTTTCATTAAGTTACCTTCGGAGAAGATTCAGGAGATACAAGCCGGCTTGGTCGCGCCTAGTGCAGAGGCTCAGACGCTTCCGTCGGATTCCGAAACATCTCTCTCTCCTGTAGTGAGGAGTCCACCACCACGCCCTGCTGCGTTGGAACCTCCCTCAGTTCTTGCAACTCCGACGCCTTCCGAGGTGGGGATGCCGGCTGTGGAGAGGGTGCAGTCTGAGCGATTGGTTTCTTTGACCCCCGATAGTCTCGGGGAGGCTTCGGGCGATAGTTTGGTGCCGAGTACTCCAGTGGACAGTCTCGTCCCACAGTTGGTTTCAACTCCTTCGTCAGAATTACCTCCTCTGACTCGTCCTAAGGTCTTTACCTTAGAGACCATCTGGGAAGCGATTGCCAGTCTTTCCAGTTCGATTAACTCACAAACCTCTACGCTGATGTCTCGGGTCTGAGAAAATACCGTTAACATCCAGAAGAACGCTGAAAATATCTATGTGGTTATGTCTACCTGTGAGCAGATTAAGGTACAAAATCATACTTTAAGTTCTCAGCTGGAAACTGTTTCTGACATGTCCTCGGCCCTGACTAAGGAGAATGGGATTCTTAAATATAAATTGGAAGTGTTAGAAAATGCTTCCAGGGCAGCGAATCTTCATGTTTTGAACTTTCCACGTCTCCCTGAAGTCACGGCTCTGGATATGTTCAAACAGTATATGCAGGAGATTTTGAAAGTTCCCACTGATTTGATTCCACCTCTTAGTAAGGTATATTATCTACCTCGTCGGAAGAAGAGTGCTGAGACTTCAGTGGCGGTATCCAATGTGAACTTTAATATTTTGGATGTCACCAGTCTTCTTGAGGATACTGGGGGAGAAGGTTCAACTCTCACATCTTCAACAGTGTTAGTTCAATGTGCGTTAGTTTTGGACAAAGACTGGCTCTTAAAAATGTTTTTTAAGAAAAGATTGGGAACCTTCCTAGGCTTTAGAATATCAATGTTTCCGGATTTAGTTAAGGAAACACAAAAGAGGAGGAAGCAGTTTTTGCTATATAAGTCTGGCGTGTTAAAAATTGGGGGAACCTTTTTTCTTAGATTTCCTTGCAGATGCTTAGTATTTCGTAATGATTTGAAATATGTTTTCTCTGATCCGAGTGATCTAAATGTTTTTATTAATGCTAGACTGTCTGCTGTTTCTTCACCTGAGTAATTCGTGTTAATTTATTCCATCTAAATCCTCCTTGGGGTATATATTCCGGGGGTCCCCGAAGTCATCTTGGGTTCTTTTGTTGTATAAGGTGTATTAGTTAGTTATTTAGCCAAAGGCTCTGCTTTGGTTTGATATTTTCTTTCTCTCCCTCCTCACAATTGTGGACTACAACAGTGTATGATTATTGTATTAGGTTTTTTTAATTGTTTTTCTTTTGCTATTATCTTTACATACTCTGTAATCTCTGCAAGGAATATTTGTTCTTTTGCTGTATTATATTAAAATTGCATAAATAAATCAATAAATAAATAAATAAAAAAGAAATTTAAAAAGCATGGGGGTTTCAAGCCTCCATTGGCTTGTAGGCCTCTCTGACGTGAATAGTGGGCGGAACCGGCAGGGGCTTACAAGGGGGTGAAGAAGAATTAGAAGGGAATTGAAGAGTAATCTTATGGACTTTGTTGTGGAAGTAGTCGGCTAGGGTTTGGGCAGAGAGAGAAGGAGGGATTGGAGGTGGTGGTGCCTTAAGAAGGGAATTGAGAGTAGAGAAGAGACGGCGGGGGTTAGAGGTAAGACAGCCAGATGGATAAAATACTTTTGCTTTGTGAGTGCAATGGCGGACTGGAAAGAAGTAAACATGAATTTGAAGTGAAGGAAATCAGAAAGGGAGCGGGATTTGAGCCAAATGTGTTCACCTGAGCGGGCACAGGAGCATAGGTAGTGGGTAGTTGAAGACAGTCAGGGCAGAAATGAGGTATACCCCACAGGATGTGCTATGGATCCAGAGTGGAGGAGAGAGGGGTGTTATAGGAAACTATGGCCTCACCAACAGACTTAGAGGACAAAATGGAAGAGAGAAGAGAAGAGACAGTAGTGGATAGTCAGTGGATCAATAGCATGAATATGCCTAAAAAGATAGGAGGAGATAGGGCGATATTGCGATGGAGAGTGATGAAGAGTGAAGCTTAAGAGGTGGTCATCAGATAATGGAAGAACTGAGGTGTGGAAATTAGAGGGTAAACAAGTAGAAAACAAGGTCAAGGCAGTGACCAAGCTGATGAGTGGGGGCAGAAGAGCAAAGATGGAAGTTGAAAGAGGAGGTAAGGGAAAGGAGTTTTGACACATAGGGGCCAGAGGGGTTATCAATGTGAACATTAAAGTTGCCAAGAATAAGGGATGGGGAGGAAGAATCCATGAATAAGTACAGCCAAGAGTCAAAATCAGTAGAAACAGACTTGTCAAGGGGTCTATAGACAATAGCGATCCAGAGAAGAAGGGGATTAAAAAGACGGATGGAGTGGACTTCAGAGAAGGGAAAGGAATGGGACTGAGTTAGAAGGAGGGTTGAAATTGACTTAATTGGTCTTGTTTTATTTGAATCTTTTATGTGCCAAATATGCGTGCATATATAGTCCAAAGCCATTTCACTGGCCACTTTTCTTTAGGAGATATTGGACATTAAGGGGCTGAACTGCAAGGGTGCCAATAATGTTGACCACAACTGTAGGTCCTCAATAAAATCTGTATTTATGTACTAACCAGAGCTTGAAGATACATTGTTATACCATATGTGTACTGTACAGACTTTATGATGCTAATTGCTTTAGAGCAGGCATGAATAAGTGTTCAAGATAGTGTGCAAATGAATCAGCAGTGCGGGCAAGCGTTTTGAATTTCATGCTCTTACCAGTTGCTGATGTCATGGCCCAAGTATACTGCATGTATGTCCTCTATATTTTCCTATAGAGTGCTGACATCGTCAAAGCAACTTCAGATGCCAGAAAAGGGATAATGAAGTTCATGCATAATTTAATTATGTTAATTATGCATTCCGCACCTTCAGGTTTGAAGCTGGGAGCTTTGAGCTCTAAATGCTTCATTTTGCGTTCATTCATAGCCTATTTGTTCCTATTCATCTCTCGGAGGCCAACTTTTTCAAACTCAGAATAGGATATGAAATATTTGTCTGACCCTCCTGAACAACTGTTTTAGCACAGCCTCCTTACTGGCATCTGAACGGGTGACTTAATTCCCTTGTTTGATTCTCCCAAGACTACTTTTAAGGAAATGCAAAGTGCGATGGAAGCTTCAAAACCGCACTTATATATTACTAATGGGCAAAAGCTTTGCACCAGGTAACACAATGCCTGGCCATTTATAGTAATGCAAAGAACGGTTAGTGATGGTGTTTTTAATGGTACAAGCAAGCATGGGATTATGAAACAATCAGTATTCTCCGTGCTTTGTTAAAATCCAATGACACTCACAAAGCATGTTCAAGGACAAGCATCCTTCTCTCCTTCTTCCCAGGAGAGAGACCTGCTATCTGAGGATTAGTGTTTGGCATTCGGTATTCATATGAGTGAAACAAAGTGAAACAGAAAAAGCATGTTTTATTCAACAGCGATGTCTGCACTCTTATTGTTTACATTCACATCCATAATCCTCCATAATCCCACCCCTAACCTGAGCCTCTGCAATACAAATCTCATGCTCCTTGAAAAAAGATAGATGATTGCTTGGGGGGGGGGTTACCGAATCCCCTTTGCATCCGCAACATAAACAGAGCTGTTACCTAGTTCCACAGCTGCTAATTTACCCAAAATGTCCTGGAATTCTGATGACTCTATTGTGATGCATTTTGGGACCGGCAGTGCTGATTTCAATGGGTAAAATCAAGGACTACAAATACCACACTGCTTTGGAAAGTAAGTTCAAAACCAGGACTCCCTCCTGGAACCGGGTAGCTTTGCAGCTCTGCATAGGCCGTGAGAAGACCAGTATAGCACAGCACAGCACTGCACAGACACTGGATTTCATTGCCAGTTCAGACTCCTGTTGCTTATGTTGGTTGGGTCTGGATTGCTACTGCTTCAGAGACTGTGTGCTAGAACACAAGAAATCTCATAATGTGTAACTGGAAAGATATAGAGAGATCATGCCTTCCCAAAACTGTGCCCTGCTAATCAATCCTGAGTTTACTGCAGCAGCGTACTTCTGGAGAGACTGGAAGCTTCCTGCCATTCTGCCTAACAATTTAGTTGCTGACAGCCAGAAGGGGGCAGCAAGCTCTAGACAAATGCAAAAGCAGATACAGATTAGAAAAAGGCCGGGCAATTGCCAAGGAACTGCAATTTTCTACCTGTCAATACTCAGTCCGCACAGAAGGCCAATCCTCCACTTGCTGGATAGTAGAGTACCTTAATGTCATATCTAAATATGGAGTGGAGGAGTAGCCTAGTGGTTGGGGCAAGGTACTTCAGGCCAGAAGATCAGGGGTTCAAATCCTACTAGAGGACAGCAACCTTGGGCTGGAAGGACTGGGGTTTCTAGTCCCACAGGTGCTCCTTGTGGTCTTGGGCAAGCCACTTAACCCTCCATAGCCCATGTTCCCTGTAAAATAGTTATCTCCAAGTTATAATACCCTGTTCAATGTAATTTCAGTTTGTTCAATGTAAACCACACTGATGCAGAATAGCACAGTATATAAGAAAATAAAAATAAATATAAGATGCAATATAACCTAATTAATGTTTTCATTATTATGTCAAATTAAACATGTTGATCAATGACATTGTTAGAAAGCTGGCCCTTTATTGATAAAAAAAACAAAACCATAACCAATCACAAAGCAGTTTGTTCTTCAAAGGTACAGAATAAGCCTTACTTTACACCATCCAAAAGCGGTTGACTCCTAAAGGTACAGTAAATTTAAGAAAACACTGAACTTCAATAAAGTTATAATGTTCTCCAAGTTATAATGCCCTGTTCAATGTAATTTCAGTTTGTTCAATATAAACCGCACTGATGCAGAATAGCGCGGTATATAAGAGAATGTAAATAAATAAATAAAATAAATAGAAAAAAAACCATATTCTCAAAAGACTAGCTACTTACATACTATATAGTTCTAGCATGTTCTGAGCCAGCCCACTGCAGGTTCACAGTATAGGCAGGGGTGGATTTACTCTTTAGGTGCCTATAGTCAACGGGGGGAGGGAGAATTCACCCTCCTGATCGCCGCTGCCCTTCCCCAATTGATTCTGCTCTCCCCCCCCCAATCCCCAATCGCTACCCAGATCTTCCTGTCGATCTGCCCCTCATCTTTCTGTCCCTTCCTGTGCTGGATACAGCCTCCTTGAAGGGAAACAAATGTAAGATTTGCCCAACTTCGTGCAACACTATGCCTTCTCCCCCTGCACAGATTTCACATTACCATGGAAACCGATGCGAGAGGCACGGCTTCACCGGGCCTGTCAGAGTATGAAGACAGGCAGGTCCCGCACTTCAAAGATGCTGCAAACAGAGCAGGAAGAGAAAGAGCAGGCCTGGTTAGAGGCGCAGAAGCAACGCTCTGGCGTCTATTAAAATTTGGCACCAGATATAGTTTCTTATGCTGCCTATGCTTAAATCCAGACCTGAGTAAAGGCACTTCACATAAAGCAGCTGCCACTGGACTGCAGCAACATCTCTTGGTGTAAGTAGCTTTTTGAACAACTTGTTCTGTGTGCCTAATTCTTTGCTTAGGAGAAATAATAGCAATGGAAATATCGTTTACATATAACATAGTATATGACAGCAGATAAAGACCAGTATGGTCCATTTAGTCTGCCCAGTAAGATGGCTAAAGTAGGTGTACCCGCCACTCTGTACAGGTCACACCCCTCTATGCCTGTTTAGGGTTGTACCTACCGCTCCATGCAGGTCACCCCTCTCTTTGTTAAGGTATACGAAAATTTAATTTGATTTTATCCTCTTGCTTCCTTACTGTGTCTGTCCCATGCCATTTTGAAATGTCATTGTATTTGCCCCCACCACCTCCATTGGGAGGGAATTCCAAACATCCAGGGAGGAGTGACTTAGTGGTTGGGACAGGTTACCTCAGGCTAGAAGGTCAGGGGTTCAATTCCCTTGTAGGGACAAGTAACCTCAGGCTGAAGGGACTCAGGTCTCTAGTCACATGGCCACTCCTTTTAGCTTTGGGCAAGTCACATAACCCTCAATTGCCTCAGGTTCGCTTAGATTGTGAACCCTTTGGGACGAGGGAATAAAAAGTGCCTGTTAGAATATATCTGTAAACAGCTCTAATACACACAGTAAAGGGCGGTATATCAAGCACCTAAACCATAAACCATCCACCACCCTTTCAGTGAAAAATATTTCCTGATGTTGCTTGAATGTTACCTCCTTGCAGATTCATGTTATGCCCTCTAGTTTTACAGCTTCCCCGTCTTTGGAAGAGGTTTGTTTGATCATTAATACCCTTTAAGTATTTAAACATCTGTATCATATCTCCCCTGTCCCTTCTCTCCTCTAGGGTATACATATTTAGGTCTTCAAGTCTCTTCTCATACGTCTTCTGGCACAGGCTCCAAATCATTTTGGTCACTTTCCTTTGAACCGTGTCAAGTCTTTTTATATCCTTTGTGAGATATGGTCTCTAAAACTGAACACAGTACTCCAAGTGAGGCCTCACCAATGACTTGTACAGGGGCATTAATATTTCCTTTCTGCTTGTTATTCCTCTCTCTATGCAACCAGCATCCTTCTGGCTTTTGCCACCACCTTGTTGCTTTGTTTCGCCACCTTGAGTTCCTCAGAAACAATCACTCTGAGGTCCTTCTCCTGGTCCGTGCACACCAACCTCTCGCCCCCTAGTGCATACAATTCCCTTTGATTTCTTAGGATCCTTTCCCCTGCCTCAGAGAGATGCAGTCCATCAGTGCAGTATAGGCTCTTCTTGTTCCATCTATTTCCCCAGTTGTGTCAAGATGGTGCTCTGTGTGGGATGAGGTCTCAGTTTTGCTTTTGTAGAGACCCCTAATGCTATTCTACCATGTTTAGATGGCAGAGACCTCCAGTGGCTCTATGATGATAGTGTACTGTATTTATTTATTTATTTATTTAAAGTCTCTTCTATACCGCGCTATTCAGCATCAGCGCGGTTTACAATAAACAGTGAACATACACATTTCCAATAGTACTTTGTGTTTACATATGAACAGGATATTCAACTTGGCTAACAGGGTAACTATGTACAACCACAAAATATACAATATATACAATTTGTAGGCTGATCATGTGTTTGTATGGTTTTAGACAGTGGTGATTTGGGTGGTTTCGGCAAATGGTGCTGAGTTTCTATTAGGTTCAGGGTAATGTATGAGGAAGAGGTAGTGTTTCACGGCCTTCCTGAATTGGAATATGTCTGGGATTGATCTGATGTTGTAAGGGAGGTTATTCCAGATCACTGGTGCATAAAGATTGAAAGTCCTGCTGGATGTTGACTTGGAGCATTGAGTTATAGATCTTGGGACTATCAAGGTGTTTTGAGCTACTGACCTTCTGTCTCTGTTGTGGGGTGTCATCTGGATTAGCTCAGTTAGTGAAGTTGACGAGAGACCTTTGGTGGCTTTGAAGGTGAGCAGCAAGGTCTTGAATGTAATTCTACCTTGAATCGGGAGCCAGTGGAGTTGTTTCATTATAGATGTGACATGGTCTTTCCTGGATGCTCCGTGTAGTACTCTTGCTGCGGTGTTCATTGCCATTTGCAGTGGGTTTAGGGTGGTTTGGGGGAGACCTTGAAGTATTGCATTTGCATAATCGAAATGCGGGATAATTAGTGCCTGATAGATAGTCCTGAAATCATCTGGCTCCAGCAGAGATCTTAGGTATCTAAGGGATCTAATTTTATGATATACTGCCCTTACAGTGGTACTTATATGAGCCTGCATATTTAGGTTCTGGTCTAGTGTGATGCCGAGGTATCTGATCGCGGATTTGGTCTGGAGGTCTGCTTCCTTCACTTTCAGTATTGTTGGGGCAGTGAAGTTACGGTTCCTTGTAATGAACATCACCTCCGTCTTCTTGTGTTGAATCCGGAGGTTTTGGGATTGTAGCCAATTGGATATTTCGTTTATGCAGCATGTTATTGGTTCGAGGTCTGGGTTTTCTGTTGCAAAAGGCGTGTATAATAGCACATCATCTGCGTATATCATGCAGTTAATGTTGAAAGACCGGATCAGGTTGCAGAGAGGTTGCATGTATATATTGAATAGTAAGGCGGAGAGGGAGGATCCTTGTGGGACACCTTGGCTTTGGTGGAATGGTTCTGATGATGTGTTTCTGGATCTTACCTGCTGCCATCTGTCCGAGAGGTAGGACCTGCACCACTTGAGTGCTTTACCGGAGATTCCTTTTTCTTTGAGGCGTTCAAGGAGGCGCTCATGGCTAACGGAATCAAACGCTGCAGCGATGTCAAGGAAGACAAGGACAAAGCCTTGGCGGGTATTGTCGATGCCTGATATTATGTTGCTGAAGAGTGTGGTGAGAAGGGTCTCGACCCCGTGAGATTCTCTAAATCCATGCTGGCATGGATCCAGTGGTGCATTGGAATCAATGTGATCTTGTATTTGTCTCTGAACTATCTTTTCCATTATTTTTGCAAGCAATGGTATGCTTGCTATGGGTCTGTAGGATTCTGGTTTCTGTTGGTCGAGCTTGTTGTTTTTTAGTAGAGGTCTTATTGAAGTTTGTTTGAGGGTGCGTGGGAAATCACCTGTTGTGAACGATTGTTGAATAAGTCTGGATATTATTGGACTGAGGTCAGTCCGGAGATCCTTGACCCAGAAAGCTGGGCATGGATCAGATTGCGCTGTGGACGTATTGATGGCTGCTATGGTGTCTTCGATGCATCGTTTGGATGGAGTTTGAGAAGGTAGTGAGTGGTGTTTGATTGTAGGGCTGAAGGATGATGCTGGACACTGGGTTGTTGTTTATCTGACAAAGTTTCGTTTGTAGATAATCCGCATATGTTTGAGGATGGATTCCATTTGTTTGTTCTGATGCAGGTTCTGTTGTAAGTTGCTTAACGAGGGCAAACAGGTCACGAGGTTTGTTGAGGGATCTCTTTAAAGTGTCAGCGTGGTAACGTCTCATGGTTTCAGTCACTGCGGTACGGTTGCGCTGTGAGTTGTAAATTGTATGCCTTTTGGTCTGCTTCTGAGCGTGAGCGGCGCCAGCGTCTCTCAAGTTTTCTTAGTGTCGTGAGTGAGGCTTTCAACTCAGTAGAGTACCATGCTGCTGTGTGTCGTTTCGCTTGAGGTTTGTTTTTTGCTGGGCGAACAGCTATTGAACTGAGTATTTCGTTCCAGTTGGAGACTAGTTCATCAGGGTTGTGTGCTGGTGAGTTCATTAGTGGGATTGCTGATTTCAGGATTAGATCTTTGTTGAATGGTTGGAATCTTCTCGGCGGATTGTTGGACTGACCGATTGCTGTGCTTTCATCTTTTTGGACATGGCTTGGCTGAGGAATTTGGAATAGGATTAATGAGTGATCTGACCATGGGACAGCGGTGATTGATATATCAGGGATGGTTGTTTTTCTGATGGTTGGGTCTGTTGTGAATATTAGATCTAGCATGCCTCCTTTTATATGGGTAGGTTCCTTGATTAATTGGCTATATCCTAGATCTTTCATGGCTTCGAGGAACGCCTTTGAGTGAGAGTCTTGCAGGGAGGGGAGGTTGAAGTCTCCTAGTACCCAGCTTGTTGTATGTGGGCTCTGGGAGTTTGCGGCTGCATCTATTATTGTTGTTAGTGCATCTGCATCAGATGATGGTGCTCTGTAGAGTAGATTGATGGAGGAACACTTGTTCTCTATCGAGATTGTGTCTAGGAGCGGTGAGCTGGTTGCATCTTTTATGTTGAATTGAAGATCAGATCTGGTGATGGCGAGGACGCCGCCTCCTCTTTTGGCTGCTCTATGACATGTATGGATAGAGAAGTTAGCAGGCAGGAGCTGGTTGAGTATCACGTTGTCATCACAGGAAAGCCATGTCTCGGTGATCAGTAGTAGGTCAAGGTTATGTAGTGATATCATATCTGAGATGACCGGCCATTTTTTACGTACAGATCTTGCATTTACAAGGGCACATTTCATGATTCGAGGGAGGGGGTTCTCTTCTTGTTTCTTCTTCTTGTTGTGCTGTAATGTACACTGAGAAGGAGATTTTGTGACTTAATGGTGTTTTGTAGCTTCTTATCCAAGAGATGTCCAGAAGAGGAGTGCCAGTTCTCAGCTAGGAACTGACTGCAAGAGATTACCGAAAGAAGGAGAATTAAGAAGGGGACTATTGAAAAAGAGTTGTGAAGCAGCATTTTAGAAAGGCCGTTTAGGTGTCATCTGGGATGTCCAAGCCAAAACATCTGAAATTCCATGGGAGGGGTAGCAGAGAATATGGGCACATGTAAATGTATTCTAAAATCAACCTTTCCAACAGATACCAACAGACAAGGAAATGGGGATGTGCAGCATCAACCCCCAAACATGTGCAGGGAAACGGACAATTTTAGAAATGTGACCATTCAAAATATACACATCTGCCAAACTGGCAAGAATAGCTCCTTGTTGGAAATTTCATCAGCGGATTCATTAGTGGATTTCTTTAAGTCTAAGGTCCTTACTATTCATAATGTATTCCCTACTCCTCCAGCTCCCACAGATTCTGCTCTAAACTTTCTTTCTTTCTCTTGTTTTTCCTAGCTCCTGGTCCTCATTTAATGAGTTCTCAGTTAAGCTAATTGAGAAACTATAGACTTCGCTTAGACCCATTTATTGCTTCCTGGATCCAATCCCATCTTCACAGCTCAGGTTAAGTAACCTCTTCTCTGCTCTTTAGTTAATCATAGCTTATCATCTGGCCACTTTCCTTCCTCCTTGTAACTTGCTGTACTGTGCCCTATTCTAAAGAAGTCATCACTAGACTCATCCTTACCTTGCAACTATCTCCCAATAGTTAATTTACCATGTATTTCCCAAGTGATTGAGAAGGCAGTCTTTTTACAGCTTTTGGACTTTATCTCCAAGACAAACAAACATTCTTCACCCTAGGCAGTCAGGCTTCAGTTCATACTATAGTACTGAGTTGGCTGTCACTGCTCTGGTTAATGACCTACATAGTCATCTTGATGCCCATGAAGTGGCACTGTTGGTCTCCCTAGATTTGTCAGCCGCATTCAGTACCGGTAGTCAACCTCTTTTGCTGCAATGTTTGTCTGAAACTGGTCTTCATGACAACATTTTTAGTTGTTTTTTGTCTTTTTTGGAAGGTCGTTCCTTTCAAGCACATGATAGAAGACCTCATCTGTGGCATCTTTTTCATTTCCTTACGGGGTCCCCCAGGGCTCTATTTTGTCATCTACTCTTTTCGACATCTTTCTTGCTCCTCTTCTCACTTTGATACAGGACCTGGGAATTTTGGTTTTCTGCTTTGCAGATGATATACTCTTCATTCACTACTCCTCCTCTCCTTTCTCGTCTGGCTTCACCCCTCTCAATGCTCACCTTACTTCAGTGGTAGTTTGGTTGGAGAACCATCATCTTAAACTGACCCCTGAGAAGTCACACGCTCTTTGGGTTACCAAGGCTCCCTGATACCTACTGTCAGGCCTCACATTCTAGGTTCCTAAGTTGCGCTGGTTTCCTCACTGACACATCTGGGGACATCTGACACATTTTTTACTCCCAACTTTCTTTTGACTCACAAGTTGCTACTACAGTTCGCTCTGCTTTCATTGGCAGCACGTCAGAGTTGGATCCACCACATCCGCACCTTTCCACCATCAAGGTGTCAGATCGTTGGGAGCACGTCAGAGTTGGATCCACCACATCCACACCTTTCCACCAACATCAAGGTGTTCCGCAGGGCTCCTCTTTATCTGCGCTGCTGTTCAATGTCTACATGCAGCCGATATGTGACATCATACGCTCCTTCAATATCTCCACTCTAATCTATGCTGATGATGTCCTGCTGTTTACACCATTAAAAATCAAACAACCAGACTTCACCAACCTTATCAACTGTTTCATCGCCATCACCGACTGGTTACTATCTCAAAATCTCCGCATAAACTTCAAGAAGACTGAAGTTCTGTTCATATCAAGGAACAAAGATTTCTCCCCTCCATCTTCACTAAGAGTAAGAGATGCAGAACTCCCTAGTAAACCCTCCATTCGCTACCTAGGGATTACACTGGACCAGCACTTCAACTTTAAGGAGCACATACGAAACACCACCAGATCCGTCTACAACAAAATTAGAACGCTAAGGCACCTCAGGCCCATGGTACCCCATAATGACTTCCGGACCATCTTCCAAGCCCTCATTCTACCACACTTTGATTACGCAAATGTTGTCCTATATGGACTCCCCAAGAACACCCTTAATCCGCTGCAACTCGCTTTGAATGCGGCTGTGCGTGTGCTCTGTGGTATAGCAAGATCAGACCATATCACCCCAATACTTAAGGAACTCCACTGGCTACCAATTCATTGCAGGTTAACATACAAAATCCTTATCATCATTTTCAAGATCATCAATAACCTAGCCCCCATGATACTCAGTGACCTTATCACTCTCACCCCGAAAAACAGATTGCGAAGGTCGATAACTGACAAAACCTTGATTGTCCCTAAAGAGTCCATCAAGTGCACCCAGGCGACCAAGAAAAGAACCTTTGCCTTCTACACCCCAAAGTGCTGGAATGACCTTCCACCAGAAATAAGATCAATCAAAGACCTTATTCAGTTCCGTAAGGCAATAAAACACCACATTTTCCTACTTCACTTTGCACAATCATCCACCCTGTCTCTGATCATCCACACACCAACGCCTACAAACCTTTCTTTCTCCACATAAATAACTCTGTCACAAGTATTTTTGAGATTGCCTTAGCTCTTCTTGAATATGCCAATCTGATCTAATTATGTTTGATGTACATATGTATATAGTTACCCTGTTGATCCAAGTTTAAACTCCTGTTTCAATGTAAGCACAGAACAGTCTTCTGACTGTGCAACTTTTGTTATATGTAAACCGCACTGATAACAAATAGCGCGGTATATAAAAATTGTTAAATAAATAATTGCACTTCATATTCATTCAGTGAGGCCATTTCTTTTTTCTAATACATTGCACCCACTCACGCTTTGGTGATTTCTTGTCTTGACTATTGTAACTCCTTGTATTGTGGTATCAGGTCTTCTATTCTTTTTTTTTTTTTGAAACTTTATTTAGTAATCATCATAACCATAACATCCAGTGCAATGCAGACAGTAAGCCTCCGCAGAGTGTACTCTTATCCCCGCGTGGAGGCAAACACCACATACAGTTATGTATCAACAGCAAACAGAAGACACAATGTAGACAATTACATAATTTTATATGCTATGGTATACCACCCCCCTCCCCCCCTCGCCCCCCACCCACCCCGCCCGTCGTCACCACCATCAAGCTGCACTAAAATACGTACGCATAATCCATCCCCAAGCGTCTCTCAGCCAGGCTCTACTTTGGTACCCTAATATCCCACATTTACTATTTCATTTCGGCAGCGGGGGCCAAGGCTCTGAATGTATGGCTCCCAAAGAAGCATAAAGGTGGACCACCTCTTTACCTTACCCCTAGCTCTCCAGCGCTCCGCCAGCATCAACTGATGAAACCTATTGCGCCACTCCAAAAATGTTGGCAGGTCCCGATCCCTCCAATGATGTAAAATAGGACCCTTACCCACCAGACTTGCCTTACGCACCAGTAGCCGCTCCCACCGTCCCACTGGAAGAGCCTGATGTAGCAAATCAAGTGTAACCAGAACTCCAGTCCAAGGAAAGCGCTGTTGCAATAATCCCATAAGATACTTACTAATACCGGACCAATAGGGGAGGATGCGCCTGCACTGCCACCACATATGGGTTAGAGTAGCCAATGGTGCTGAGCATCTAGGGCAAGACTCATCCTGTGTAATACGACTCCGCAGAGCTCGTCGTGGGGAGAAATGCACCCGTGTCAAAGCTTTATATTGCACTTCCCTCCATCGGGCACCTTCCACCAACCCTCCTATTCGCCCCAAAGCCTGTCGGATAGTGTCCGGCAAAACCTCTCGCCCCAGTTTGGCCTCCCAAGCCAGCTCAGCCCTCCTATAATCCGGCTTTACCCTAAAACACTTCAACCGGGTTTTCAACCCCGCTATCGTCGGGGGGGTCTCACCTCCAATCTCAAAAAAGTCAAGAATCTGCGCCGATCTATCCACACCTAGCTCTGCTTTAGGTAGTGTAGCCACATAATGAGCAAGTTGCATATACGCAAAGTACTGAGATGGAGGCAACATGAACTCGGCACACAGCTCCTGAAACGATTTGCAATGACCGGTGAGTCCCACCACATGACCCACATATTCGAGATCTTGGGCTTGCCACAGCTGGAATGCCCGGGACTCAGACCCCGGCGAAAAATGCACATTGCCGCGAATGGGCAACCAGCTCGACACCTGCCAGTTCCGGTGCCAAAAGCTATTCAGCTGTCGCCAGGTACGTCTCATAGAATTAAACAGGCCACTACGTGTGATTCGCCTTGGGAGATGCACCCCCTCTACATGTAGAACCCCCATCAGAGAGACCGGGGCCGCCACCGCCGCCTCTAGTTCCCTGGGTGTAAAGGTACCCGTCCCCCCCAGCCAGTCCCCAAGATGCCGCGCTTGGCAAGCTAAGGCATAGGTCCCTAGATCCGGGAGGCCCAGGCCTCCGTTCTTCCATTTACCAACCATACGAGACATAGGAATACGCGCCCTGGCCCCTTTCCATAGGAACCCTTGAATCTCCTTTTCTAAACTATGCAGATCCCGGCGCAGCAACCACACTGGCAGGGTCTGCATCCAGTATAAGATATGGGGCAGGACCACCATCTGGATCGCCGCCACCCTCCCCAAAAGCGACAGCGGCAGGGGGTTCCAGGCTCTCAGCTGAATCCGCAGCTCCGACAGAACCTTCTCAAAATTAGTCCGATACAGATCTTGTGGTAGTCGAGTTAAGACAATACCCAGGTACTTAAACTTATGTTCCGTCCATTTCAGAGGGAAATCCCCCCCCCCCCCCAATGTCCCGTCAGGTGCCCTGACACATCTAGGGCCTCCGATTTATCCTCGTTTATCCGTAGCCCTGCAAAACTACCAAACAGCCGGAAGGCCTCCATCAGTCAAGGAAATGACTCCCTGGGGGCCATCAGATGCACCAACATGTCGTCTGCGAAGGCCGACACTTTAAACCCCTGTGTACCCACCTCTACCCCGCAAATTTGGCTATCGGCTTCTATGCTCTGTATCAACGGATCTAAGGACAAGACGAACAATAGAGGGGATAGTGGGCACCCCTGCCGAGTACCTCTATGTAATGAAAAGGAATCTGATAGGACCCCATTACACAACACCCTGGCAGTCGGGTTAACATACAGACTATATATCATGTCACAAAATGATTGCCCCAGGCCATATAGGGGAAGCAGATAATGCAGATACTCCCAATTTACCCTGTCAAACGCTTTTTCAGCGTCAAAACTCACCAAGAGAGATTTATTTATTTATTTATTTATTTATTTAATAGTATTTCTAAACCGCCTTATCTTAATAATCAAGGTGGTATCACAGCAGGCAATCAGGTAAAGTGTGTGTGTTGTACATGCAGTGAGGATAAAACTTAGTTGTGTGAGGGATGTGTTGGGTGCTTGATTTGTTTGAGCTATATACAGGGTGGGCTATTTACAGTGGTGCTAGAATCATATTTTATATATATTCAGTTGTTTGGGAGGATTGGAGTGCTGTTATCCATTCTCTTAGGTTATGTGATGTGACCATAGTGCTCTATGAACAGCATGGTTTTCAGTTGTTTTCTGAAGTCTTTGAGGTCTGGAGTTGCCCTTAGATCGTCCGGTAGATTGTTCCATATTGTTGGAGCAGCCATGGATAGAGCTCTGTCTGTTGTGTCCTTGCGTGTGTGCTTGTACTCATTTGGGGTGCTGACTCGGTTGCGTGTTTGACTTCTTCTGGGACGTGCGCTGGTTTCCGGTTGTATGAGCAGGTGGAGGCTGTTGGCTGATGTGTGTTCTTTTATCTTAAATAGGTTTATGATAGTCTTGTATCTGATTGCAACTGCTGGTTATGTACCCATTCCAGTGACGCCAGGATTTTACGTAAATTACGTACCGCATGGCGCCCCCGCACAAATCCCACCTGTGACTCATGCACTACGTCTCCTAGAATGCCTGCCAGGCGCTCAGCCAGGATTTTCGCCAATAGCTTCATATCAAAGTTTAATAAAGAAATCGGCCTATAAGAAGCTGCCTGTAATGGATCCTTACCCGGTTTAGGGATAAGTGTGATGTAGGCCTGATTATCCCCCCATCGCCGACCCTCTCCTTCCGTTCTATAGCGATAAGTCTCCACAAGGAGGGGGCTAACCCAGTTAGACAAAAGCTTGTAAAATTCCGCCCCATACCCGTCCGGTCTGGGGGCCTTATAACAACTAGCTGTGGAAATGACCCGCTGCACCTCTTGCAAAGTTACTGGTCGTCCCAGGTTGCTACGCTGTTCCGCGGTCACCCTTGGTAAGGGCAATCCCTGGAAATACTTTTCCATGGTAGATGGGGATATCTCCCCCGCCGCGTAGAGTTTCTGAAAGAATTCTTTGAATATTGCACTGATCGCCCCCCGGTCCTGCTGAAGGCTCCCATGTTCATCTCGGAGGGCTGCCACTAATTTAGCGCCTCTCTGACCCTTTAGACATCTCCCCAGTATTCTTCCCGGTTTATCACCGAAGCAATAGAGCCGGTATTTATAGTACATTAACGATTTCTTGGCTCGCTGGTGAATCAGTTCATTTAAAGCAACCTGCAGCTCCCACAACCACTTCCTATTAGTCACCGTAGGGGCGCGGCCACTGATCACCCGGGCCTGTGTCACTTGCTGTTCCAGTCGAATAATCTGTGCAGCCATTATTCTCCTCTTCCTAGCCACGTACCCTATGATATCCCCTCTTAACACCACTTTGGCGGTTTCCCATACCAGCTCCGGGTCTTCCCTATGTGTCTGGTGGTTCAGTTCGAATTCGCGCCATCGTTGACCCAGGAATTGCTGGAAGTGGCTATCCTTATATAGATCTATGGGGAACCGCCAAATACGAGACTGTCCATCACCTCTCCCCCATTGTAACTCTATCCAAACCATGGCATGGTCTGAAATCTCGAGAGGGCCTATCTGTGCGTCGCCCGCGTGTGTAAATAGGGGGGCAGAAAGCAAGAGGTAATCAATGCGGGCACTGGTACCATGCGCCCGTGAGACGTGAGTGAAATCCTTCTCGGAGGGGTGTAGTAATCGCCAGGGGTCCACCAATTCTAAGCGCGCCTTGAATCTTTGCAACATCCGAGATGTAAGTGTCCTCTCTCGGGTTCCCTTGCCGCTCGAGGTATCTAGGCCTATCTCAAAGACCCCATTAAAGTCCCCACCTAAGAGCAAAGGCACTTCTGGCAGTTGCTCCACTCTGGCCGCAAAATGATCAAAGAAATCATGATCTAGTAGGTTGGGGCCATACACGTCTCCCAGGATTATCTCCCGCTCTTCTAATGACCCATGTAACAGCAAAAACCTCCCAGTTGGATCCGCCACCTGTCGGTGCATCGTAAAACACACCCTCTTGTGGATCAGAATGGCCACTCCCCCTTTTTTCCCCAGTGCAGGCGCTCCCCACACCTGACCCACCCAGTCACGGCATAGTTTGGTATGTTCCTCGGCTGTCTGGTGGGTCTCTTGCAACAGCGCAACATCACACCGCTGTCTGGCCAGCGCTTTTAAAACTTTATATCTCTTTATCGGACTACCAAGTCCACACACATTCCAGGATATTACCCGCAGGTATGTATCAGCCTCTGAGGCCCCCGCTGCCAGTATTGCGTATGAGAGGAAACCCCCCCAGCCTGGGGTCCCCCCTTAAATCGCCGTGAATGGATTACTTGGGAGATGTGCTCAAACCCTGGGTTGCGACGCCCCTCCCCCCTCCTACCCTGCCTTCCCCCTACCCCGCTCCCCCTCTCTCTCCCCCCTCCCATCCACCCCGTATCCCATCCCCCCTCCCCCACCCTTCCCCCCTCCCCTCCCTTCCAGCCATTCCTCCCCCACTCATATCCTCCTTGAACCTCCCAACCCCGCTAGATGTGTCCAGGCTTCACGTCCCCCATGAGAAATGGTACCCCCCTCCCGTCCACACCCGCCTCAGATCGGGTATGTCTCCCCAGGCAAGAGCCCGCTCCCGCCCCCCAAGATAGGCAACATATATAGGCTGTGGAATTACAAGTATAACAATCCGGCCTCCACTTTTAAGATAATACTATCTTCCCCCCTTCATTGAGGCAATCCCCATAACAGTGAGAAACCCAAAACAGATCAAAAGGCTAACCACAGCATTGCAAATTAACACAGTTAAGGGAAGGGAAACAGGGAAAGAAATGTCCAAAAGCCATTATCATAAGGAGACCTAGGGCAGCATCGTCAGAGCTAGCCCAGCTCTGTGCTATTTTGTCTCCGGGATAGCGCCCAGGCCTCCTGAGCTCCGATAAGTCTCCCTTAAGAATAATAATGCAGCGGGCCTGGAAACCGGTGCCCCACGCCTGTACGGCCTGCACTTGGGTCTCAAACTGTTAAGTTACAGAGTCCTGAATAGCTGATCGCTCAGCAGGGCCTCCGCGTACCTGACTCCCGGCCCGCCACTCGCCGAAAGTAGATCTCTCCAATGGTCCCAGCTGATTCAGGCCTGTCCCAGGGTTCCTGTAGCCTGTGCTTGTTCCGTTGTTTCCAACTGCAGGACATATTTATTTATTTTATTTATTTAACATATATTTATAACCCGCAACTTCCAGAGTTCAGTTGCGGTTCACAATAAAACAACAATCCACAAAGCAAAAGCTTAGTTTTACATCGAACATTTTGTAACAATAAACGTAATAGTTAACAGCATGAACTAATGCAAAATAGCAAAACTGGCTTGTAAACTATGTACAAAAAACTATATACAAATACATGTTGTGGGTACTTTGGAATTGGATCATAGTGTTTTTATAATTGTGTATTGTCTGTTAAATTGTTGGGATTAGTATTACTCTGTCATAATTTTTAACCTTTATCTGAGTGTATCCAGGGGTTATCTATGTTGCCGTAGTGCATGGAGAATAAATAGGTTTTTAGTTTTTTTTATACGGAGTTCCATAATTTCAGTTATAGTTCGTAGGTCCTCCGGAAGGGAATTCCAAATAGATGGGGCAGCATGAGAAAAAGCTCTTATGTTAGTTAATTTATTTGCTTTTATGAAATCATTAGAAGTATTTAGTTTATTTGAGTATCCTTTTCTGTGCGTGGTTTTTTGAGATTCCATGCTAATTAGTTTGCTTAATGGGATTGGGGCCATGTTGTTTAAAGCTTTATATGTAGTTATTATGGTTTTATATATTATCCTACTTTGAATTGGCAGCCAGTGTAGGGACGCTAGTATTGGTGTTATGTGCTGGATTGAGTGTGCTTTCATTATAATTCTTGCTGCTGCGTTTTGTGCTAATTGGATTCTTTTTATGTTTTGTTTCGTTATACCTAAAAGAATTAGGTTGGCAAAATCAAAGTGCGGTGTTATTGTAGCCTGGATTATATTAATGAAGTCTAGTTGGTGTACTAACGGGCGTAATTGTTTAAGAATTTTAAGTTTAAAGTATATTTTCTTTATGGTGTTTCTGATGTGAGTGTTCATCGTAAGATGAGTATCTAGAATAACACCTAGGTATCTTATTTCATTTTTTATTTTAATGTCATGGTTTTGTAATGTTATATGGGTTGGGTGGATATATGATTGATTTTTTGTTACAATTAGGACTTCTGTTTTTGAATGATTAATGTGAAGGTTTTGAGCTTTTAGCCATGTAGTAATTTCATTGAAGCAGTCTGATAGTAGTTTTATTGGTAGATTAGGAATCGTGAATGGGATGTACATCATAATATCATCTGCGTATAGATGATAGTATACTCCGAATTTTTTAAAGATATCACTGACAGGTTTTATGTAAATGTTAAACAGGAGGGCTGATAGTGCAGAGCCTTGTGGGAGACCAATTTCTTGTTTATATATGGTTGATGTTTGGTTACCAATTCTTACGTTTTGTGTTCTATTATTTAAGTAAGAGGTAAACCATTTATGTACAGTGTCTTTTATTCCTATTTGTTTCAGGTTATTAAGCATTATAGTGTGGTGAACACTATCAAATGCTGCCGAAATATCAATAAATAAGAGTATAAATGCTTGTTTATGATTATCGATTCCTTTGAGTAGTACATCAGTTAAGACTGTTAAAAGTGTTTCAACTCCATGTTGAGGCCTAAATCCATATTGGTGGTCATCAAGTGGGTAGGATGAATCTAGGTATTCTTGTGTCTGAATTTGTACCACTTTTTCTATTATTTTAGCTAAAAAAGGGATACTTGATATAGGTCTGTATGATTTTGGTGATGTTTTATCAAGCGTGTTGTTTTTGAGAATTGGGCGGATTTGTGCATGTTTGAGCGTAGAAGGGAGGTGTCCTTGAAGCAATGAGAGGTTGACTATAGGGAGGATGTATGATAGTAGTATTGGGAGTGTACTTTTTATCCATGATACTGGGCATGGATCAAGAAAGGAGGTTGTGGTGTTGAGATTAGAAATGATGTTCTTTAGTGCGTCTTTTGATATGGGGTGAAATTTTGACCATTCATCTGAGCAGTGATGAACTGTATTTATATTGTTTAGTGTCATTATAGGTTGCATAGATTTGTTTTGATAATGGATGGCTAAAGTTTGTACCGATATTTCAGTGATATCCGTGTTCGATGTTTGAGGATTATTAGTAAGATTTCTAACAATGGAGAATAGTTCTCGTGGTCTGTTGTAAGATGCCGCCACAGCCTCCGGAGAGTCGAAAACTCTGTGCTGGCCCCGATGTACCACGTGTAGGCATGCCAGGTACTGCATGGTGAACTTGATTCGGGCCGAAATCAGCTTCTGGCAGACGGCTGCGAAAGCCTTGCGGCGCTGACTGAGGACTGCCGAATAGTCTTGTGCAATCCTGATTTTGACGTTGTCCGTCTCTATGGTTCCAACTTTTCGAGCCTCTTTCAGGACGGCGTCCTTTTGCTGGTACTGTAAAAATTTGACCAACACGATTCGGGGTCTCATGTCCCGCGTGCTCTTGGGGCCTACTCTGTGTGCCCTCTCTAGGACAACCCGGGCCTTCTCTCCGATCTCCCCTAGCAGCTTCATACATAAGGCTTCCACATACGGCAATAAAGCTGCATCGCCTACCGATTCCGGGATCCCCAACAGCCTGAGATTGCTCCGTCTCGATCGGTTCTCCAAGTCATCGATCTTGTCTCCCTGGGCCCGAAGCATAGTTTTTGCCTGAGCCAGTTCCCGCTTCAATCCCTCCACTTCCTCCTCCGTCTGCACAATCCGCTCTTCCGCCTGTTGCATGCAGGCTCCGATGGCATCGACGGATAGTTGCACGGCATCCAGCTTTCCCCGTAGCACCTCAAATTGTGCCGCTAACGCCGTGGAAACCGCCGCCGAAATCTCTTCTGACAGCAACCCGGTGACCGCCGGGGAGGGTAGGCTACTCTTCGGGGGCGAGTCAGCCATTTTCTGCGGCCCCGGGCCCTGCTCTTTGTCCCGCCGGTTAGCTTTAGCTGCTGCTGCCATACCGGCTTTGTCAAGGCTGAAATGTTGGGGAATCGGTAGCTGATTCTGTTGGGAGGGAGGGACCTTTCTGCGAAGTTAGAAAAACGGCTCAGTTGCCCGGCATGGGATCGGAAGCCCGGAGCTCAAGCAGAAGCGTCCACCCAAGCTCACCACATCACGTGGTCTAGGTCTTCTATTCTTAAGAAGCTACAGCTCATTCAGAACACGTCGATTCATCTTTTGTGCAGCGCTTCCCATATGCCTGCATTTCCTCCCTTCTTTATAAATTCCATTGGTTACCTTTCCCAGATCGCTTTCATTTTAAAGTTCTCATTCTGGTTCAGAAGTCTCTTCACACAGGTTTCCCTCTCTGGTTTCTTTGCTCTTTCCATTGTCCATCAAGGACACTTCAGTCACAAAATTCTAATTCACTCGTCATTCCCCTGGTTTCCAGTGCTCGTCTTGAGGCTTCGTGTCATTTGGCTTTTTATTTTCTCGCCCCTACCCTGTGGAATGCACTTCCTAACTCGTTGCGTTTCAAACTGTCTCTTAAGAAATTTAAGGCCCTGTGCATTCCAGGGGACATCCCGAAGAACTGGAAAGGTTTGGTCTGCTTAGCGTTTCTGGTTTCTTTTTTTTTAATAGTTTTTGTTGCTTTGTCAATTTTTTCCTTTATTTTATTATAGTTCCTTTTGCTTTGTTTTTAGACTATAAACCGCTCTGTTACCATGTGGCATAGAGCGGTATAGTAAGTTTTAATAAACATAAACATAGGATGTGCTCTTGATGGTATTTTGGAGTGTGCAAACATGTCTTAGCCCGACATTTTTTGAAGCGGAGATGTGCAGTGGCATGGCAGCTCACAAAAAGACCTCTGTATTTACCTGTATGCTTTTTTGAGGGGGCAAGAATTACTAGGTAGCCAGAGAGCATTCCCATCTTCTCCCTACTGTTGCTTGCTGGTCACTTCTCAAATGCCTATTTGTGTCTCGAAGCAGGTATTGACATAGATGTGTCTGCCGGTAGTTATAACATGTGGCACCATTCTAAAATTGGATGTACACATTAATCTTTTAGAGACTGCCTTGGATACACCTCTGCCACACCCTCTGCGATATAGATGTCATAGTGCTGGATTTGTGTAAATTCGGGCCTTTCCAGAATGTTTTTTGGGACAAGGAGGTGATTGGCATATCTGAATGGGCTCTTTCAGATGTGCAAATCACAAATAGCGCTTCTAAGATGATCCCATATGCAAAAGGACTTTGCAACCCTAATTATTTTCATGATCTTGTCTATTGTTCTTGTGCCTGAAATAAGAACTGTACGTATTTATTTTTGCGGTCATCATAATAAAGGTCGTTTATTTAATTTCATCCATTTACACTCTTTTGTCTTTTTGTCTGGTTTCTAATTGTGCTCCATTTAAGCGTGTTGCTTCTCTTAACCAGCAAAACCCTTCCCCCCCCCCCACCCCTCCCTCTTTGGTACGCTGCTCTGATGTTTTGCAGTGTTTTTCTCCCTTTGAAAAACTTCTGCGGGGCTTCCAGAGCATCTCCTATATATTTAGAGAGAAAAGGAATAGAAACGTGCATAGGAAGATTTCAGAACATAAAAACTGTATAACAAGGCACACACTGTGAAAAAAGGGACATACCTTTGAGAGTTTGAGATTTTTTTGTGTACATGCAGTGCAGATGTCATGGTAGGAGAAGATATTGATCATCTTCTTGGAGAAGATTCATTTTTGAATTGAATAATATTTACCTGGCAGAGCTAAACTAGGAATTGGATATGAATGCTTTTTTTGTATTTCTGCTGAGCCTTATTTGCATAGTTTTTAAAATTTTACTGCTAATTTTCATTTTTATTTCCACATTCCTTGGTCCTACCCGCTCCTATCCCATTTCCTTCCTCCTTCATTTCCCCTCTTTCCCCTTCCTTCTATCCCCTTTCCCACTTCCGTAACCCTTCTCCTTTTCACTTTTTCCCCTCCCCATCCTTCCCCTCTCCCTTTCCTTCTTCATCCCTCCCTCCTTTCCCCTCTCTTTCCCCCTTTTGAGATACTATGAACTGGAAGACCCAGTATAATGGAGACCATTGATCCAATTGGAAAATCTTACTGCCTAAGGTTCTGAAGGACCTGGCTGATCCCTGAGATTTGTCACCATGGGATAAGCAGAGTACCCTCACTGTCATCTTCATCAATCTCTGTTTTACTACACCTGGGATATTTCTTATGCTGAGGCCTGTTGTATGAACCCAAACCAGAGGGGATGCTACTCCTACCATCTGTGTTCTAGACCCAGGAGGCAAGCACACTGAGCAATAGAGTGATTGCACTCAAGAATCTCCAGTTAGGCCTAACCAGTACTCTGACAACCCCAGCAGCATCACCACCAAAGATTTAAGAAGGCCTGTGAAATAAGGAGGGCTCAAGTGTCACACCAATAAACAGCCCCAGGGAGGAGTGTCTCAGTGGTTGGGACAGGTTACCTCAGGCCAGAGGACCAGGGGTTCAATTCCTACATGGGGAAAAGCAACCTCAGGCCAGAGGGACTGGGGTCTCTAATCCCACAGCCACTTCTTGTGGCCTTGGGCAAGCCACTTAACCCTCCATTGCCTCAGGTACACTTGGATTGTGAGCCCTTCAGGGACGAGGGAATAAAAAGTGACTGTTAGCATACGTTTGTAAACTGCTCTGATACAGAGGGTAAAGGGTGGTATATCAAGTGCCTAAAACATAAACCAATGATGTGGACCCAAATCATTCCCCATTACTGTCTGAGGAACTGAACTGTGAAGAACCTCTGCTCCAGTGGGGAAAGAAAGATAGATCAGCAGCCAGCTTGGTTCTGCTATACCTTTTTGGGGTCTAAACTTGATGTAACTTCCTTTTGGAGGCTCAAGAAGTGCCAGAATGCCATTGCACCCCATTTGGGCACAAATAAGTCCTGCATATTGAGATCTTTATGTCTGTCCCCATATGCCCTATGACGAAGACCATTGACCATTTTAGTAGCTTTCCTCTGCACTACCTCCATCCTGTTTATAACCAGACTCCACAATTGTACACTGTACTCCAAATGAGGTCTCACCAGAGACTTATACAAAGGCACTATCACCCCCTTTTTCCTGCTAGCCATTCCTCTCTCTATGCACCCAAGCATCCCTCTGACCTTTGCTGTCACCTTTTCTGTTTGGCCACCTTAAGATCAGATACGATCACCCCCAGGTCTCGCTCTTCTTTCAAGCACAGAAGTACTTCATTCCCTATACTGTACTGTTCTCTCTTGGGTTTTGGGACCCAAATGCATGACCCATACAGGGTCATTCTGAGCCATGAATAGCAGGGATGGATATCCCATTGGGACGTCCATCCGCGCTATTCATGCCCTTTCCCAACCCCATCCTCCTTCCCCGCGCATTGTATGGGGAAGTTAGACGGGAGTGGGAAAGGGGTGGATCGAGGGAGGTGTTAGGACAGGCAGTGGGCAGATGTTGGGGGAGAACTTATTCCACCTCAGAGATGGAATAAGCTCCCTAGTTGCCAGGGGACAGCAGGCCCGGGGCATGGAAGGGGCAAGGGGGCCCGAGGACATTCCCTGCAGCCCAACCCTGGGCTTAGGAGGTCACATCAGGGTTGGGCTCTGGGGAATGCAGCGTTTGTGCCAGCAACCAGACGCCATGGCGCTGCGGCTCCATTGAAAAGCCCTAACTGAGTTAGTTGGGCAAGGCCTGTACGTGCAGGCCGGATGGAATAGGGATCCCGTTCTGCACGTACAGGCCTGTTCACGATTCTGATCCCATGGGGCTAGACGTGCCCTGCGGGATCAGAATCGCGACTCCCTCTGTGTGTCTGGTTCTGACTGGGTGCACAGAGGGCCTGGACGTTGGGGATGGAATCGGGCTCATAGTTTTTAATATTAAATCTTAGCTGCAAAAATCTAGACCATTCATCAAGCTTAACTAGATCCTTCCTCATGATATCTACATCTTCCAGGGTGTCTACCATATTAAAGATTTAGGTGTCATCCATAAAGAGGTAGACTCTACCTGCAAGCCCTTCAGCAATATCGCTTACAAACTGTTAAAAAGAACAAGACCAAGGACTTCAGTACTGGTGGTTAACACTTTTATTCTCAGGGTAGACTCTATTTACCATTGCCATCTCCCACTCAACCAATTTCTAACCCAGTTAGTCATTTTAAGGCCCTTTCCAAGGGCACCCAATTTATTTATAAATCACCTATGTGGAATTGTGTCAAAGGCTTTGCTGAAATCTAGGTACACTACATATAGCACTCTCTCTGAATCCCACTCTCTGCTCACCCAGTCAAAGAAACTAATCAAATTCATCTGACAAGACCTACCTCTAGTAAAACCATGCTGCCTCGGATCCTGCATTCCTATGGATTCCGGAAAACACACTATCCTTTGTTTTAGCAGCATTTCCTTTAATTTCCATGTAGAGATCATACTAACCGGTCTGTAGTTCCAAAGCTCTTCCTCACTTATACATCTGTGGAGAGGGGCAGCCTTCACCCTTCTCCAGTCCTCCAGCATTGAAAAGGTCAGACTGTGGAGCCACCAGAGTTTTCCTAAGCTCCTTAAATACTTTTGGCTAACAAACAGTCCATAACACTGCTATCCATATACTTCATCACGCCACCAAATTTGATCATGTCTCCCCTCTGCTCATAAAGTCTCATTGGTTACCTATCACATATCGGATTCAATTTAAACTTCTTACCTTAGTTCACAAGACCTTGTACATCAGCACTCCTGCTTATCTGTCCTCACACATCATTCCATATGCCCTGACACGTCTTCTTCGATCTGTTCATGCTAACCGACTACACCTTTCTCCTTCTTCACATGCCCGCTACGAATCTACTAGACACTTGGCTTTCTAGTTTCTGGGCTCTAGTCTTTGGAATTCACTCCCTGCCAATCTCTATCTGGAACTGTCTTTCCCTAGATTCAAATCACTTCTCAAAACCCATCTCTTTCAGTTAGCTGTCAATCTACCTTCCTAGAATTTGGCCTCCCCCTCCCCTACTGACACCCTCCTCCTCTCTCCCTTCTTCTGCACCTCTGTGTATATCATTTTCTTACCTTTACTTTAAATTTTATTGGCATTCTTTTCCTTTCCTTTCCTTTTTCAAAAAGCCTTCAAAGGTTAGTGCAAACCGCTGGGAAAACACCACGTACAACATCCAAAGAGCTTAGGGCTGGCCAAGAGCAATCTGGAGTGGTGGTTTCAACCCGCACCATACGCCATGCACTAAACAGAGAAGGACTTCATGGGCGAAGGCAAAGAAGGACCCCATTGCTCAAAGACAGACATAAAAAGGCACACCTGATCTTTGCCCAAATCCACCTTGAGAAACCACAATCCTTCTGGGAAAATGCTCTGTGGACAGATGAAACCAAACTTGAGCTCTTTGGCAATGCAGTCCATAGATACATTTACAGGCGAAGAAATGAAACTTATAAGGAAAAAAACACTCTTCCTACAGTTAAGTATGGTGGAGGTTCCATAATGTTGTGGGGCTGTTTTGCTGCCTCAGGAACTGGAGGTCTGGAATGTATTAAAGGAATCATGAAATCAGAGGACTACAATGGTATTTTGGAGCAAAATATGCTACCTAGTGTCCGAAAGCTAGGTCTGGGTCGAAGATCATGGGTCCTCCAGCAGGACAATGACCCAAAACATATATCCAAAAAGTACAAAAGAATGGTTAAAAAGGAACAAACTGGCCAGCATTTAGTCCTGATTTCAATCTAAAGAGTGTTTAGACTTGGATAGATTTAAAGAGCTAGATGGATAGTCTAGACTTGAATATGGGGGCCATCGGTACTTGTTGAGGCTTGGGACGTCGTATGCTTCTGGTCACATAGTTCAATGCCCTTGTGGGTTGTTCTATATAGGGAAAACAACCCGTTCGTTTAAAATACGGATTTGTGAACACAGGAGTAGGTTACAGTGTGCCTACAGGGAGGACCCCATGGCTCAACACTGTTTAGATCTTGGCCACACGCTTTCTAGCCTACGATTCTTTTGTATCGATCAAGTGAAGTCAGGGGGTGATGGGTTGAATTGTGACTGATTCCTTACAAAATGTGAACAAAAATGGATCTTTCGGCTGAACACAGTAGTGCCGAACAGTCTGAATGCCCAGATTGATCGGAATCTATGTAACTATTTCATTTATTGCAGTGATTTTTACATTTAGATTTCTGAGTTTTTGATTGTCCTGATAGGTGGGTGGGAGTTTTTTTTTTTTTATTGGAAATGCATACTGAATGCCCTTTTGAATATTTTCTTTAGAGGTGTTTAGGATAGGATCTATTGGGTCTTCTGTACTAATGTTTTGTTGTTTGATTATGGTCGTGCATGCTTTATCTTTATTTCATTTCTTGATATACTGCCCTTCGAAAAAACAACAGAGCAGTTTACAAAAGAGCAAAATGCACACTGCCAGGAAAGGAAAAGAACACCATAGCTTTGATAGGACAGAGAAAAACAAAGAAAAGGGGAGAAACTAGAGACAGAGAGAGGAATCAGGCAGCCAGAGAAAAGAGAGACAAGGGAAATCTCAGCTAGGGACAGAGCAGGGAGGAAGATTAACACAGCCTTGAACTTGGTGAAGGAAGGCTTGAGGCAGAGGTCAGGGGGGAGAGAATTCCAGAGCTTGGGACCAAGAAAGAAAAATGCAGATCTGCGAGTTGATTCAAGGTGAGCCAGGGAGAGGGAGGGGAGAGACATGCAATTTGCATGGATGTGTCATAGCGAGCGTTGAGAGGTGAGAAGATGGACTAGGTCAGAGATATACTGAGAGGAAGTGAAATGAATAGCCTTGTGTACAAAGGTGAGAACCTTAAACGGAATCCTATAGGCAATGGGAAGCCAGTGGAGATGGATAAGCAGAGGGATAATGTGATTAGTACGGGAGGCATACATGACAATACGGGCTGCTGTGTTTTGTAGTAATTGAAGTCTGTGGAGTTCATACTGTGGGAGGCCAGCAAGAGTGATGTTACAGTAATCTATCCTGTTCATAACTAGGGAAATGAGGAGAGTAATTAGAGAGGGTGTGGCAACGAAAGGACGGACGGCACAGATTTGTTGCATGGAACAGAAAGAGCGACAGATCACTGAGGAAAGATGGTCGTGAAATGACAGGACTGAGTCCAGGGTAACACTGAGGTAGAGGATCATGGGTACCAGAGGGAGGGGAGAGGATGAAATAGAGGGGGCCAAGGAAGGAGTAGGGATGCCAAGCGTGAACCAAATAGTCTGTGTTTTAGTTAGGTTAAAGTGGAGAAAATTTGAGGATAGCCAGGAATCAATGCATGAGAGGCAGTTATTAAGGGGTGAAAGATCAGGGGGCAGAAGGGGAAGTATGGTGTAGTAGAATGATGTCATCTGCGTAATAATATGCAGAGACACAGTGTTGTTGAACCAGAAGAGTGAGAGGGGCCAGGAAAATGTTAAACAAGAGGGGAGCAAGAACAGAGCCCTGGGGGACACTACAGGACAGAGGGGTGATTGGTGAGAAGGAGGAGGAGGAGCCAGCCTGGAAAGAGAAGATCTGGAAGAAAGGAAAGAGTGGAACCATGTCAGGACAGCCCTCCAATCCCAGCATCTGAGAGGCGAGAGAGGAGATCAAAGGCAGAGGACAGATCCAGGGAGACAGCGATACAGTAAAGCCCAGGGTCATGAGAGGAGTGCAGTTCATTAAGGAAGGAAAGAAGGATCGTCTCAGTTCTATGCCCAGGGCAAAAACCCGATTGACGAGGGTGTAAGGTGAAGGTGGTAGCGAGGTGAGCTGTAAGAAAACCAACTTCTCTAAGAGCTTAGAGAGAAAAGAGAGATTAGAAATGGGGCACCAGTTTGCGGGGGAGGAGGGGTCAAAGGAGGGCTTTTTGAGGATGGGATAGATAATGGCATGCTTCCAGGGGGTAGGAAAGAGGCCAGAGGAGAGGCTAGAGTTAAAAATAGCAATAACAATTGGGAGAAGGGCGAGGAAGGGTTCACAGAGCCAGGAGGAAGGAATCGGGTCAAGAGGGCAGATCGTCTTGCGAGTGGAGGAAAGTGCTTTAGACAGTTCAACAGAGGTGATGTGACGAAATGAGAGCCAGCGATGAGAGAGGGAGGGGAACGCAGATGGAGAGACAGGGGAAGGAGAAGGGGCCGAGAGTGGAGGGAGAGAGAGGGATGGGGGCAGGTGGTGAAAGCGGAGCGAGGGGCAAAAGGAGTGGCTGGGTTGGGGTGATCAGCGAATGTCACTGCTAAGGTTTGGCTGTGTGCTTACTTTTGTATTGGATGGGGTTCCTTGGAATTACTCTGTTCTGGGTTTCATTTTCAAGAGTTACATTTTTGCTGCTCTCCTGTAATGCTGACTCTTTAAAATTGCTTCTGGAGCTGGGGGCGGGTTTTTATAAAAATCGCAGCTGTGTAGTGTTCTTTTGAATGTGTTCTAGCCCTTCTGGTATGAAAGGGAACGCTCACGCCACAGCTCTTTGAAGGGTTAACAGCAGTTGAATAAGGTTGGTAGCCTTTATGGTTTCACAGTAAAGTTAGAGGTTTGGCGTGTTTTACCATTTTTTCATGTTCTATTAACACCAGTGTGGCTGTTGTGGGCTGTGCTCTCGGTAGTGATTATTAAAGTTCTTGATGTGAGTACGGTTGCATATCTCAGGGTTTATTGTTCAGGTTTTCATCACTTGAATGTCGGTCTCTTCCTTTTGAAGCTAGGATTCATAGGAGGAGGTTAATGAGTGTGTACAGTGCATGTTTTATGTATAGTGGTGGCTTTCCTTCCCTCACAGCATCTATTGAGATGAACAGGATGTTGCAGCCCCCTGAAGAAGCATCAGTGAAATGCCTGAGTTGGCGTCACAGTTGGCATTGGGGAGTTGACTATCTCCATGATAAATTATTTTGATGCCTTGTATGGTATTTGTGATAATCCATACAGTTGGTGAAGTGATGCTTTGCTGGTTGCTAGAGCGGTAGTGTATGCTGTGTGGGGCTGAAAGGTTGTCCTTTTGAAATTTTCCAGTATATATTGATTGGTGGATTACAATGATAGAACTTTTAATAATTAAAAAAAAAATGATATACATTATTTTCTTGAGCATGTTTTTTGCACCACTTATGGAGTTTTTTGGATCGTTGATGTAGCGAGCCCATGTCAAGGGTTTGGAAACTTTATACCTATGACACTCAGCCCGGTGGCTTCTGAGAGTCTTTTTCTCCTATACATTATAAGAGCAGTTTTGGGGAAATGGTTCTCCTGTCTATCTACATTTTTTGAATGAAGCATTGTTTTTGTTTGGTGGTGATCACTATTTGTTCATTGTATAACAGGGACGTTTTATATGTGATGAAACTTATAGATGGCTACGAGAAATGTTTGGAGGCTGTCATCACTGCCAAGGGTTGTGCAACCAAATATTAGTGAAGGGTGCCAGTAATCCTGTCCAGGTCATATTTTGTTTTTTTCTCAGAAATTACTACAGCTACATGGCGCAGATATGTTTTTTTGTTGTAACATACTATTAAAATATTATACTCTTGGAATATTTCTAATTATTTCTCAAGATATTGTACACAACATACCTAAAATGCAAGGGTGCCTATAATGTTGACCACAACTGTACAGATACACATAAGAGACAATCCCTGCTCCACGGACTTTTCAATCTCATCGAGATACAAACAAAACAAATAATAATCGACACCAAATGAAAATAATAAGAGATATAATTAATGTACTAATTTTAAACAGAGCTATTTCAACTAAGTAAAAACATAGACCCAAACTTCTCACACTGAAGCTGCTCAGTACATATGGCCCATACCGTAAAGCAGATACCTGTGAAATAGAGAGTTTTGTTTTCTACCTCGCTTCTTCTCTCCTCTCCTTTATCTCCCTGCCACGCTCCCTGGTGTCAGGAAGATGCTAGAAAAAGGCAAACTTCATCACCTCATGTAGGGCAGAGGCTTGTGTGACGAGAGAAATGTCCCTTTTCTATTTGCAACACTGTGCACCACTTCACATCAGGAAGAAATCCAATTACTCCGTGCCTGGAATCAGCATTTTATTCTATTATTCCATCCAGATATCTAGAGTTTTGATCTGCTCTATCTGTTTATTTTTGTTCCTTTTTTATTTCCAAATTTGTTCACTACAGTTTTTCATTTTATCTCATTCTCCCTATCCTCTGTGTGGTATGTGTCTGTCTAATTATTTCATTTCTATTGTTTTTTCTTTCGGTGGTTGGGGGGTTTTTTTTGGCTTTAAAACTCTCTGAATCATTCTGGGAAGTGAATTTGGTAATTATTAATTAGCAAACTAAAGGGCCGGTGCAGAAAGACTAGTGTGCCCTTTACGTGCAGATAAAGCAACTTATATGCACAAGTTCTCCCACGCTAAATGCAGAAAAGAGAATGATGCGTGCATAAACAGCTAAGAATGGTATGCGCACACAGCCAAGCATATTTAAATAATATGCAAATGAGCTGTGCATATTAAAATGGAATGCATAGAGGATTTTATAACCGGCAAGAGTGTCTCCTGGTCTGAAGTGATTTAAACCTCTTGCGCATGTAGAAAAAGATTATTTCAGGGTATGTACCGGTGAACAGTTACCTTCTACGTGAAAATTTTCTGCGTGTATATTTCAGTGTATAAGCAAAAGTTCGGCATTCAAGAACAAATGTCTTTTGCTTCTTATCCTTGTGTGGTCTTTGGAGTCATTTATTATCATTTTTCATTTACTGTTAGGACTCTGTTGTGATTTCGTAAAAAAATGTTTCTGGGTGAAATAATGTTGATTATTATGGACTGAGCGCCAAAAGAACCTGCACGCCCTGAGCGTATAACGTAAGCATTTCACATCTACGTGCATGAGCACACGGCCACTCGTAGCGCCTCTGTTTGCACATGTGTTGGCTGCCCTCCTTTCAAACTTTACGCTAAAGTTTTGCACGCAGCTCATTTGCATACATGCCCTTTGCTGCATACTGGCAGTGACGTCTCGCGCCAACGGGCCGCTATGAAAATGCACACACGGCTAATAGCATGCGACTTCAGTGCCGGCTTTCTGCATCAGCCTGTAAATTAATTGGCATGGAGGAACATTTTTATCAGACTCCCTTCCCTGTGTCACAGGTATGCGCATAAATTCTCCCAGCTTTCTAAGGGAAATATGTACATGCTTTCCTTTTGAAAATTATCCCCTAGGAGGGTAATTTTACAAAAGGATGCCTATGTCAGAATTTACAGAAACGGTGCCATTATTCAAATTCTTTTTATTAACATACCACACAATTATTACAAAACAAGGCCATCTCATAAGTGTTCCAGTTCCATGATACAACAGTCAGGAAGAACATTTACATTATTTTTACTCTTTTACAAACTTGCCCCACTCATCCTCCTCTTCTATTCCCTTCTTCCCCTCTCCAGCTTATCTACCAAGGGGGTCATTATAGAAGCCTTATTTGTGAGCTGGATATCTAAAAACAAGCATGTAGATGTGCAGATCCCGAAGGTGTCCATTTTAGAAGGCCAGGTGTGTGCACATCTCCGGGATGAACACATCCATTTGCATGGGAACATGGTGGAGGCATGTTTGGGGACATTCTGGAAAAGATACACCTGCAGGTCCGGTTTCAGAAACAGAAAGCACATCTAAACCCACCAGCAGAAACGCCCATGTCTACTCCTGCTCCAGAGCATGAATAGTACCAGAAACACTTGTTCTGCTGCCAAAATACCTGAAGGGAGTAGAGAAGAAGGTACTCTGCTATCCACAATACTTTTCACAATCAAAAAGAAAATGGAAAGGAAATGTGGATACTTGTTTTCTGCTGCTTGGCATGCTGATGCTTGTCTCCACTTTCAAAAAAGCAGGCAGGAAGGTTTATTAACCATTGGATAGTTGCGCCCCCCCCCCCCTTCCGGTTCTAAAATTTTGTCGCAGGCAATGTTCCCTCTACTTTCCTGTAGAATGTGTACGCATAAAATATCAGCTGTGTGCAGCTTTTGAAGGAAGGTTACATTTTTGTGCGCCACACAACGACACTCGGAGTTATATACTTTAAAATTTGACTACACATCAGAATACAGTATTTACATCACATTGATTTTAATCAAATTAAATGAAAATAGACGATTACTAAATGAAGCGGGAATTTTCTAGTAATTACAATCATAACTTTTAAATTTTAAGACATCTGTGTTGTTTTCTATCAGAATCAGAGCCGTAATTTTTGTGCGCTCTGTTGTAAAGTATGTGCGCTCGCTCGGCGAGGTGTGTGCGCGCACACTCGCGCACAGCTTAGAGGGAACAGTGGTCGCAGGGATGTCTATGTGGCTGGGACTCCAGTGTCCATTGTAGGCACATGCAAGTTTCTGAAATCGGGCTGAAACTTGTACATGGCCAGCCTTTTTTCTTATGTTTTGACCTGCATGTCCCAGATTGCACCTAGACTTCATTTATAAAATGTGCCAAACTATTAGATAAATTGAAATGAAATGTTGAATGAATTAGAACAATGAGGGACAACAAGGCATAGGTGACAAATGTTGAAGGAACAGAAGATAACATTAAAAAAACAAATGTGGCATGACGGTTAAATAGCATAAACATGTAAGAATCGAATAGAAACAAACTAAGTGCTTTACCCATACAATCATCTATAAACAGCTGATAATATCTTACAAATTTTGTAAGATATTATCAGCTGTTTATAGATGATTGTATGGGTAAAGCACTTAGGGGTATGTTTACTAAAACCCCGGTGATGTGCGGGCCGCGCTAGTGTGCGGGTGCCATATAAGGAGTGGGCGTTTCTTTCTGTAAAAGAAAAACCGGGATTTAAATATGCGCTAAGGTGCACGGCGCCCATATGCGCCCCGCACATTAGCGCATGAGAAAGCTGCGCGGGAGGCATAAGCAGCGCTCTGATGTGCAAGCAGAAGAGCAGAGCCATAGCACAATGGTTAAGACACTTACCAATGGTGCAAGGATCAGGGGTTCAATCCCCCCAGTGCCCAATGAAGACAGCTGGCTGAGGCATTATTTTAGGAGCCAGTTTAATATTGGGCGGCATAAGGCGGCACGCTGATGGGCATAAGGCGGCGCGCTATTGCTTTAGGAGGCATTTTAATATTGGGCGGCATAAGGCGGCGCGCTGATATGCAAGCACAGGAACAGAACCACAGCACAATGGTTAAGACAGTGACCAATGGTGCAGGGATCAGGGGTTACAGTGCCCAATGAACAAGGCTGGCTGAGGCATTACATATTATGGGGAAGATTGCTTTAGGAGGCATTTTATTTTTATTTTAATTATCACTACTAGCAAACGCACTCTCAAAGCGTGTTAACATAAGGCGCCCCATAAGGCACATTTTAAAGTGCACTGTCCGCCAAGGCACCCTAGAATGTTGCTTATAGGGCGCTTTATAGGATGCCGTATGAGGTACCGCAAGGTCAGAGTACTGTTTTTGATGGCAGCACTGTGCAGTTTAAGGAATGAAAAGCATAAGTAGGTGCGCTGACATGCAAGGAGGAGCAGCAGTGGAGCACAATGGTTAAGGCACTGACTGCTGATACAGGGGTCATGAGTTTGCTCCCCAGTGTGCCTAATAAGTAAGGCTGGCTGAGGCATCAGCTTTGCAATGTATGTTTTGTTTCTTGCAGCACTTTATTTTTATTTTATTAATTGCTGCCAGCAAACACGCCCTCACGTGCCGTAATTAAAGGTGCCGTATAAGGCACCCTATAAGGCACTCCATAGGGCACATTATAAAGTGCACTGTCCGCCACGGCACCCTAAAATGTCCCCGACAGGGCACCCTATAAGTTGCATCACAGGATAATGTATAGTGCACCTTATATGGACGGAAACCATAAGGTGCCCTATAGGGCGCCCTATAAAGCGCCCTCAGAGGCACCTTATGGGTACAGTACGCTGAGGGTGTTTTTGCTGGCAGCAAAAATGTACATTAAAAAGAGATAATGCTTTGGGCAGCCCTATCAAATAAGCCCACTGTGGGTTTGAACCCATGACTTCTGGCTTCACAGGCAGTGAAGTAACCATTGGGCTACAGCTCTATAGCTGCTAGCAAACCCCTGGCTGACTGCAGAGAGCCTGCATGTCACCACACAGACAGTCTGTTGTGGTCACCAGGATAGGGTTAGCACACCCGTACCCATGATGCACTGCACATGCAAATCAGCTGTCCACAGATGAACACAAGATGGGGTATGCACCCCCACAACACCTCGGCCTGGTAGGAGGAACTGACCATGTGCACCCCCACAGCACCTCGGCCTTGTAGGGGGTACAGACCATGTGTTTTACTGGCACAGAGTAGCTACACACCGTCACATTGTGCGGGTACTATGCTCACCCTGATGGTACAGTGAGGTGCCCAGCACCAGGTCCACAACACCTTCCATGGCAGAAATAGGCCATGATGTAGGTTTAAAGCAGTGTTAATGTGTGAGATAGGTAGTTTCTGCAGAAACACCTTGGATATATCTGCCTGTCTCAGTCTGGTGTAGCCCCCATGGACACCCAGGAGGATTATGCACCATCCAGGTCTGAGAGTGATAAACAGGGTCTCCCATCAACAGATCCACATTCTACCTCCCTGCAGTAGAGGGGACCATCAACCCCAGTCCTGCTGTGGAAAAGACACCCTTCAAGGGAAGTCAGTGCAGCTCTGTACATTATCCATAACACAATAGCAGACAGACATTAGGCCTGCATATGCTAAGCTGCACCCCACCACTATCTGATATTCTCCTGCAGCAAGCCTTCAGCCACTGCACACTGCAAGGCGCTCCATCAAGACACATACCAGCTGCAAACAATCTGCTAGTTAGTCCATAGTGCATGTTCCTGGTGGAAATGCATGCACCCAGAACTGGGATGGCAGCACACACAACAAGCAGATAAGTCAGTGACTGGCCCCCAAAAGAAAACCCATAAATATCACATGACAAAAATACTATATAGCACTATGGGGGTGCCTAGCCATGCTGTCGACACTGCACAGTCAGGGTGAGAGTGATCTCCCAGCAGGACATACTGAGGTCACCCTGTCTGTGTAGGTGGTGTCCAGGCACTAAAATGTCCCAGTCAGTGCCCTATGCCCTGTGCAGATGCACCCTGGCCAGGCCACCCTGTCTGGGCTATACCCATGGTACCTTGCTCCTCATTATGCACATTGGCAGGCCAATACTGGCAACAGTGCTGGCAGTGTGGGCTATGGAAGGTGTTTGCAGCCACCACACACTGTATAGACAGACACACACTCTGACACCTATGCCAGCATTGTGCTACTATAGAGGTGTCTATCAGCACTGGCCACCACATTAGTCCTGGGCACAGTACAGGCATGGATATGGTACACAATACTGCTGGGGGTCACTCCCCAGGGTGGTAAACACTGTCAGAGACCAGACCTGAAGCACACACCACAGACATCCGAAAGATTGTTATGATGGAGCTCAAACAGCAAACTGTGCTTAACGTAGAAATCGCTATCTGGCAGTAATCATAAAAAACGTTTGATAGCTGTGTATCGTATACCCAGGTGTAGGGTGGCATTTCTAAGGTATGCAAGTGCTAGTATTGGGGGATGCACACAGGGCCCAATGTCCTGCCTCTCCAGGAGGCACTGGCTAATGGTGCCTGTGGGTGTGGGTGTGTCTGCCCTTGTTGGCTGCTGCTTTACGGCAGAGGTTCCCAACTCCAGTCCTGGTGTGCCAAACACTGTTCGGGTTTTCATGCTGTCCCTCATGAATATGCATGAGCTACATCTGCATACCATGGGGGTGGTGCATAGATATGCAGCACAGGCATCTTTATTAGAGGCAGCATGGAACCTGAATGGTGTTTGGCCCTCCAGGACTGCATTTGGGAGACTCTGCTCTAGGTAATGCACATTTCTATGATGTTTGTGCTGTGTGGGGTAAAATATAGGTGTTTGACCCATGCTTATGTTTTCAGCAATAAAGGTTCAGTCTTTACTACCATGTTTTCTGCATAGGTAAAATAAAGGGACTGGGTTGGCAGGAGCCCCAGCTGGGATTTGAACCTGTGACCTTCTGGTCCTAAAGGCACTGGCTGTGTTCGCTGCACCACCGTCTTAGCACGACAACAGTGTATTCCCTGGGGAGTCCATGGCTGTTTGTCAGACAGGGCCTGTCTGTTGGAGTGCACTCCACCCACGTGAAAGGGGCTAGGCCACCGTCTGCTGTGGGCAGCAGCCACTGCCCCCTCCACCAACGGTACCCCTCCACCACCATGCTGACATGGCCTTATATTGGAGACAGCATTACAGCTGAATGATATGTGGCCCTCCAGGACTGCATTTAGGGGACTGTGGTCTAGGTAATGCGCATGTTTCTGGTGTCTGTGCTCTGTAGGGTAAAATACAGGTGTTTGGACCATGCTTATGTTCTCTGCAAAAAAGGTTGGACGTTACTATCACGGTTTAGTGGTGGGTAAAATATGGGGATTGGGTTTGCAGGGGCCCCAGCTGGGACTTGAGCTGCTGATCTTTGGCTTCTGAACACACTGTCTGTGTTCACTGCACCACACTGTGGCCACAGAGACAGTGCAGTCCTTGGAGATAGGAAACCTGGCCAAAGAAATCAGAAACCCTGCTCTGCACAATTTCACTGTGGGCTCATTCACCTTCTATGGAGACAAAAGGGCAAATAAACATTAGAAATGGCCTTGAAAAAAAGGGAAATAAAACATAACCAAGCTGGGCAAAAGTGATATCAATGGGCAACAGTAAAAAACACTCCCAGGAAAGCTAAAAAAAAAAAGAGCTTTTTGAAAGGGTCTACGGAGCGTAGACCCTTCCAAAAATAATTTCCTTTTTTTGGAGCTTTCCTGGGAGTGCTTTTTATTGTTGCCCATTGATATCACTGTTGCCCAGCTGGATTATCATTTTTTAGAATTTTGGTGTGGTCATTTTTTATTTTTATTTGCTATTTTGTTCTGTGCACATGTATCACACTGCTCACGTTTTGTAGGTTTCCCTGGTTTTGCTGTACATTGCTGACAGAAATAGTTTCTCTTCCCTTTAAATCGGCTCTACCGTGAGGTTTTCATTCGCGGTATATTTTTAGTTGAATTTCAGCCCCGCTCCTGTGCGGGGAGCCTCTCTCCTCCCACTCTCCACCCATTGACCCCGTCCCTCCGCCCCTCGGGAGCCTTCCTCCGCCCTCAGAATGCCTTTCCACGCCTCTATCGCACATCAGCGCGCCGCGCACTTGTGCGGGCCCGTTAGTGCAGCGCGCACGTGTGCGGGGCACAAAAAAGCACTATTAGCATGCGCTAAGGTACCTTAGCGCACGCTCAAGTGCGCCCCGCACAATTGCGCGTTTTAGTAAACATACCCCTTAGTTTGTTTCTCACATATTTATATTATTTTATTGTTATGCTATCTGGTTTTTATCCTTTTCTTTGTTTCATTCATGTTTGTAATTTTAATACTTTACAGATTGGGAAGAGAGACTACTGCACCACATAGACGTGTTCATCTGTGTGGTTCCCTGGTAATCTGTTATTTATAATATAGTTTTACCCATTTTTTATGATGTTCACGTCCCCTTGCTTTTAGATTTTAGTTTTTTGTTTATTTTATGTGTTTTTGTTTTTTAGACCCCTGACGAAGGCTGCGGCCGAAACTTGTTGAGTTGGGTCCTTAATAAAGAATTTTAATTATCATCTGGTAGGCTGTGGTCATACTTCCGCTCTTCTCCTCTGCTTGGTTACCAAGCCAGTGTTCTAACCACTAGGCTACTCCTCCACTTTTAGTAAACGTGCCTCTTAATGAGTGTATGGATAAAAAAAAACTAAAAGATTTCTACATTACTATAATCCAGTGCCAACCGCCAGGCACATTAGGAACTACGACAAACACTGCCCATTTATAACCCATAGCAAACCCACCATATCGTAACAGCACTACCAGGACTCACAAAGCACCAAACCCTACCTATGAAAAGGCAGCACTGCAAATATTAAACCAATACATTTCAGAGAATAACAAGGTGAAATACTGGATAAGGAGCAGGGAGAAGGAAAGAGAAAGGAAAATGCTGGATATGGAGCAGGAAGAAGGGATATGGAGAGAAGCAGGAGTCAGTGAGAGGGTGGGAAGGAGGGCAAGAGAAGGGGATTAGGAGGGCTGGGGTGAGGGGGATGAAAACTGTACCGTAGGTAGATGCAGTAAAAAGGGAGAGACTGAAAACTGATTGAGGAGGGTGCAAAATCAGAATAGATAGGGAAGCAGGAAAATAAATAGAAGAAAACTGAACGAGCAATGTCACAGATGGATGTAGGGGAGGAAGAGAAGACAGGAGGTAAGAAAAGAAATAACAAATGGACAGGACTCCCTTGGAGTCCAAAAAAGAGTACTCTTGCAGCAGAATACAGGATACAAAACAAGCAAAGAGTCTCTGGCAGTAGAAAACACTTTATTACTGAGGAGCTACCCTGAGGCATTTCGGCGGTGCCTTCCTCAAGGGGTTGTAGCCTCGGGATTTAAAAAAACGGCAAATAAAATACATATTAAAATCATAGTAAAAGAATAACAAGACAGACATATATGTATCAATTGCATTCTCTCAAAAGGCAGCATAATGAACTCATAAAATCAAATGTGGACATGTATAAAAACATTGAAGATGGAACAAAATGCGAGTATACTTCCCAAGTGCATAATGATACTGTGGAGTAAAATAAGTAATAATAAATAACAATAAATAGTAGGTAACCAAAACTGAGGATCCATAATTATAAAGCATATTGAATGAACATATATGAAATGAAGCAGTAAGTCACTCTTAAACACAAATTGCATGTTACATTGTGAGAACCAAACCAAAATAAAAACAAAAAACAGCAGGACGTGACTATATAGAAACAAGCTTAATAATTTGTTCAACTTGCAACTATGCTGATTCAAGTGACAAAAACTATTCCAAGAGTGCTCCTGATAAAAGAGTGGGGATGAGGAAGACCAACTGACCCACCATGTACGAAAAAAAGCATAAGATACTCACTCGTTGTGGTGTAAGGATTATTCAATGAAAAAGCCAATATTAAAACCTAAAAATGAGGCAGATTTTTATCTTAAAACAACCAAATTAATGGAAGAAGATATTATCACCCATTTACACATTCCAAAAAGCACTTGCCTGAATCTTCTGATCTCAGGAATCGCTGGTGCAACAGTAAGGGGTATGTTTACTAAACTGCGGTAATGTCATTCGCGATAGGTTCCGCAGTAAAGTAGAGATGCCCATATAAAGGCATGGGCGGTGCATAGTTACAGCAAGCTGACAGAGAACGCATGTTACAAGGTGCCTTAGAATAACGAGCGTTACAAGGCGCCTTGTAAGGCGCCTTATAAGGTGCCTTGTAAGGTGCCCTGTAAGGTGCCTTGTAAGGTGCCATAGAAGGCACCCTATAGGGCCTCCTAGGCTAAGCGCCATATTAGGCACCCTTGGACAAGTCACCGCAGAAGGCACCCTGGGCTATGGAACCATAGGTTAAGGTGGCCTAACAAGGTTATGGTGTCCTAGGTTAGTGTGCCCTAGGGACTGCAAGGTGCCTCAGGATGACATGCATGACCTCTGCGGAACAGAGACAGATGTAGCCCTAACACTAGATAGAGCACTCAGCAAAGGCAATGAACAGGTGAGTGAAGGAGGGAGAAGTGGGAGCCGCTGGACCTGCCATATCTGCGGGCATCCAATGTGCCTGCCAGTACTGATGACAAACATGGTGGGGCAGCTCTACCACAGCACAGGATGTTGGCAATGTACAGTACCGGAAAAACAGTTGGTGGCAGACGATGGGAATACGTGTCCCCCAGTGGAGGCGGAGGTGGCAGGATAGTTACAATGATGGGTGGACATAGGAGTGGTGGTGCCATGCAGATCAGGCACAGGCGAGGCAAGCACGATGAGGCGCAATGCAGGAAAGGGTAGCAGTGCAGGACATGGGCTGGCAGCCTGCACAGGCAGACAGGACTCTACACAGCTGACAGAGGCAGATAGACGGACTGAGGGAATGTTGGCAATTGTGGCGAGGGTATTATGGGCTGGAAGCGCAGATCTGCAAAAATATGACCTCTACAGGCATGCACACTATTTGAGTAGGACAGGCATGAGAGGAGGGAACAATGAGGAATTGAACCAATGAACACTGCCAAGAATGGCAATGTATTAACCAGTAGGCTATACGTCCATGGTGTATGTCACAGCAGTACCCATGATGCAATGCACATGCTGAATAGCTGTCTACAGCTGATCACCAAATGGGGTCTGCACCTCTCCGGTACCTCAGCTGGGAAAGACAAATTGACAGTGTGTGATACTGGCACAGAGTAGCTACAGACCATGCCATTGTGCAGGTTCTGTGGTCACCCTGAGGGATAGGATTGGTGCCCAGCACTAGGTCCGCAGTACATGGGGTGCTAGAGATAGGTCCTGCTGTACATCCCCATCACTACCAGTGGTGACAGGTGTTCCATGCAGTGCAGCAGCTGAAGGTAATTTGGCGTCCATCTGTATCCTGCAGTCACATGTGACCCTGTGGGACCAGACACCAGCCAGATTAGTGTGTACCCCATGTGAGGGTCTGGCTGACATGGGCAGCTGTTATCAGGGCAGAGGGGTTCCTAGAATTGCATGAGGTGTGTGTAGCAGTGGCTGCATAGGTCACAGTGGTATACACTACATACCCCAAAGGGCCCACATCACCCCTTTTGTAGGTAAAGGACAGTGTCCCCGCCCCAGGGAAGCAACCTCCATCCTGTTTGTACGAGACAGCCCTCCAGGATTGTTGGGCCAGAGCCATACCTATGACTGCGATGAGGCAGACCAGCAGTAACGCTGGGGTTAGATCTGGAAACCCCAAGTGCCTCCCACCATTGTCTGCCAGTCACCAGCAGACAGCACAGTCAGACTGTATTTTAAAAGCATTCCGACCATACACAGTCTAACTGCAGACAGTCCACCAGGAACTATGTGCAGCAAGCAGGCATCTCAGTGACTAGGACCCCAGCACTGGGGAACACAAATATACCACTAGAAACAAATAGTGTAGAGCTCTATGTGGGAACCTAGACCTGCCATGGTCACTGCTCGTTCAGAGTGAGTGTCCTCCCAGCATGCCATGCTGTGGCTACCCTGTCCATGCAGGTGGTGGTCAGGCACTACAGTGTCCTAGCCATTGCCCCACACCCTGTGAAGATGCATCCTGGCCAATCTGCCCTGTCCGGGCCATACCCAGAATACCTTGCTCCTCATTATGCATCTAATCAGGCTAACGCTGGTAACAGTGGGACATTTTGGGCCCAGTGAAGTGTGGGCAGCCACAGAACAATGGATAGACATACAAACACGCTCACTCCTTTTGCAACATTATACAAAGATAGGGGTGGTTGGCAGCCCTGCCCGCCACACTAGTCCTGATCACAGTGCCGACATTGCTAAACTGTGCAGGGGGTAGTAGTAGTGCTCTGGTGATAATATCATCCCAATGCTGGGGCCAACAGCCTGCCACTCCATGCATCATTGGATTGTGGAGCCTGTGTGAGTGGGTGTTTGCACCCCTGTTCGCTGCTGCTTTGGGCTTTGTACATGTATCTGCATTGTAGGGTAAAATATAGGGACATGCTCTGCAGGAACCACAGCTGGGACTTGCACTTGTGACCCTCTGCTCCTGGACACACTGGCTGGGTGTACTGCACCACACTGTTGCCACAGATGCATGGTAGTCCCTGGGGCTATCTGCAATTTTCCTCAGCCAGACCTTTTATGTTGCACTGCACACCACGTACTGATGCAGAGCATGGCCTAAGTCCACTGCAGGGAGGTGGCACTGCCCCCTCCAATACGGGCACATGCCCCCCTGCCAAGCTGACGTGGCCATTTGCGGTCGGTGCTGGTAGTGCGCAGTCCCGGGCAATCCACTGTGTAGGTAGGCGCCCACGTAGGGAGCGGGTTCCGGGGTGGGGGGGCATACGTGGACATCCTCACATCCCCCCATCACTGCCTACCACTATTATGTCCCCGCCACATGGGGGCGGGATGGCTGGGGGGATGTCAGGTCTGTGCCCTAGCAACTATTGGCTAGGGTGGACCAGGTAGATATTGGTGGATTGTGTTTGGCCTTGGTTAACTGCTGTCTTGCTGATCTCCGGTGTCTATGTTCCTATGTGCCACCTAGGCGCCTGCCTGGTCCACCCTGTGCCCCAGCTGCCCATGCTACATGTCCTGCCTGCGGCCCCCTATGCCCCATTTGCACCATCGCCATAGTGGCCATTCATACTTTGGCACTATGGTATTGCTGTACATGGAGCACTACTATCACATATTTTGGGCTCCCTCCCTGGGCTGTACATTGCTGACACGTAAATGGTTTCTCTCTCCTGCATATGTTCATCTAACGGCAGGTTTTCAATCGCGTTAGGATTCAGCTCTTCAGATCAGCGCGTTAGTGTGAATGGAGCCTCTCCCCGCCCACACTCCACCCATTGACCCCTTCTCTCCGCCCTCTCTCCACCTTCTGTGGTGTTTACCGCACCGCGGAACGTCAACGATCGTTAAGTAACGATAACGCACGTTAACGTTACTTAACGATCGTTAACGTTACATAACGCGCGTTATGTAACATTACCGCAGTTTAGTAAACATACCCCTAAGAGAGCTTGGCAAGGAAAGGCCAGAGATTTAAAGCCACTTCTCATATGCATCAAAATTGTGAAGGTCAAAGTGCAGGAACCTGCAGCGTGAACTTTCAAATTAAAAAGTCAGAGTTTAACATTAAATTATAGTAGATGGTTATTAATATTGAGAAAGAGCAACCACCATGATATTCAGCATTTATTGGGTTTAGTCTTGGAATACCTTATGTTTTCATTAAGAGCCCTATGTACATTTTTTATATATTACATTAACCTAAAGCTTCAATGTATTTTCTGACCGAAAACTGATCAAGAAGCAAGAGTTTGTGATAGAGTGAAAGTGTGCGAATCGGAACATTATAAAGCTGCCGCTGATAAAACTGTATTAAAAGTTGGACGTCTCTAGCACAGGATTAAAGGGCTGCGGCACTGCCCAAAGTGGGCTGTGCTATTTACGTGGAGGCCAATTCCATTCCCGCCTGTCCAGACTGTCAGAATCGGACATGTCTCAGCTGCACTCGATTCTGGCCACCTGGAAATCCAGCCACTTTCCCAGCTAGCTCATGCAGGAGCTATGAACCACGGCAGACCTCGACTTCACCCTTTCCCTACCGCCTGACCCCTGATCAGCACTGCTGTGGCCAGGGTTGGGCCGCACAGATCACCCTACATCTCTTCACCTTTGTTTCCGGGCCCGAGCCATCCACTGTCCTCCATCAAGGGGAATTATTCTACTTCCGAGGTGGAATAAGTCCCCTGTGGAAATTGCTGACCCCAGACATACAGGGGCAACCTCAGAATTGCCCTGTACATCTGGTGTCATGTCCCTGCCCACAGCCCACCCTTACTCCACCTCCAGACCACCCCCTCCTGTCCAGGAAAAGAGATCTCCGCACAACCCTGATCTACGTGTGGGGGGCTCTGTGTACAACATCGAACACCAAGCATTTAGTGGGTCTGGACATCCGGATCGGACATCCAGACCCACTAAACGCTGCACAGAATCAATCCCATGGTGTTCACGATGAATATTCCACTCATTAAAAATAAAAGTAAGACTGGATAAAGAAAAAATGCTATCCCAACATAATGAAGTGTTACAGCTTCTTTGGCATAAGCACAGTATGTATCGCAAAATATCAAGGATAGAATCAAGTCAATGTGATGGAGACACTATTTCAAATTGAGAACATAGCCTACTAAGCCATTTTATGAGATCATATATATTCTGAAGCAATAAATTTGAAACCAAAAAGAACTAAACCACGGGTGCAGCTAAAATTTGTTTTCAATTCATGTACATGTACAATGAATCTATAGGTTAAATCTTTAGGTTAAACCTCACTGGGTTTGCAGCTTGTCGTGCTGTGAGGTCTTGTGTGCATCAGTGATGCTGAGGACTAAGTTATCAGCAGTTTAACTACTGGCAGGGTCTCCTAAGATGGACAGGCCTCAGCTGAGGTGCCAGACCAAGACAAACCACCCATCTGGGCAGCAGCAAAATGGGACAGTGTTGGTCGTGGAGGATCACATTTCTGTGACAACGGCAACAACACTAAAATTAAACTGCATGGAAGAAAGGCCTGGTAATCTACTTTATTCATTTAGACAGTTTTGTGTACCACCTTATCCTTCAATGGATGAGACACATACACCAATACTTACAGGGAACATGGGCAATGGAGGGTTAAGTGGCTTGCTCAAGACCACAAGGAGCACCTGTGTTTTGCCACAAGGAGCACCCATATTTTGCCACAAAAACCCTAGTGGATAGTCACAACAAAACAAATTGCATTATAGTGCTGGAAGATGAGACCCCCAGTTGGAAGCCACTCTACTGGCTACTGCATTGGATGAGTGTCCCAGATTTGCCTGCAAAAAAAATCTGGTAACCTTAATATAAGGACTTTGAATATGGGCCCATAGGATCCTAAATTGCCTCCTTTGAAAATTTACTAGGACTGAATTCCTAAATTCACACTTCTAGTTTCACAAAGCCCCTAAAGTTAGGGATCTAAAAGTGTGTAGCTCCAGAAGTGGAGGCAGGATACGGAGAAAGGTTGGGCACTTAGTGCATGAGGCACCTGATTTTAAAAACATAGACGCACCTGATGTGGACACCCATGCCAGCGTGAATATACCTAGTCGTCCCCGCTATGGGGACGGGGCATCTATTTCAAGCAAGACTGAGTATGGGGATGTCCAGCAGTGTGTAAAACAAAAACATGACCCCCTATCCCTCATCAGTGTTTGTTGTTTTATTGTAAATTAAAGGGGATATTAGTGTAGCTCCTTCTCAATACCCTCCAGACATTTACCTGACAAAATGATCCCTTTTCAGTGCCTGTAGAAGCCTGGAGCAGGGTTAACCTTAGACACAACTCCGGATGTTCAGGATGTTTTTGAGGTTAAGCAGGGGACATCCAAGTTCTTGGGAATGCCCAGCCCAGGCCATTCCTCTGCCACACCCTCATTCATACTTTGACGTCCTCATGCTGGGCATGTCCACAGACCCAGCTTCTAAATTGGCTCTGGAGAGGTTTCCATGCTTTGGACTTCTCTCTACCCATTTTCAGATATCCAAAGTATGACTGGGATTCTATTTGCGAGACTTTGGTCCAGGAGAGAAAAGCCAATGGGCCTGGATTGGAAGCAGCGCGGCAAGGCACCCTACTTTAAGGTAAGCTTGCTGCCGTGCCTTGAAAATGTGTGGGGGGGTGCATCATGCCACAGAGCGGTGCACCACAGGAGGGGTGCCAGTTGCAAAGGAGGGTGTCTGCCTCTGGGGCAGGGAATGCCACTGGTTCCCACAGTTTTCCTACTGACCCCACATGCCAGTGAGGTTTCCCGGATAGCTACAATGAATATGCATGAGACCCAGTGTAAGTAAATACAACGCTATCTCGTGCATATTCATTGTGATTATTCTAAAAACTAGAGGACATGTTTGATTATGGGAAAGGCAAAAGTTAAACCCCACAGGGAGCTTGCGGATCTGTGAGTACTTGGACTGCTTGCTCTCTGCTGCCTATTCTGCCGTGCAAACTCAACAACGTACCCTGTTTGTCTCCCTGTCCCCCCAGGTACTGTTAGTCCCGGCCCTCCGGAAGTGACGCTGGGCCCCGTGCCCTTTAACATCCACTCCGATGCGGCTGCTCCTTGTGCGCGCTCCTTGGGGCGAGGTACGGGGGCGGCTGTTCCAAGGCTCCTACTTCTGCTATGTCCATTATTGCTGTTCCTCGATTGTTAACCCTGCACTCTGTAATCTATACTACTCCCCCCCCCCCGTCCTGGCCTGGCCGGCACCATCCTTCAGTGCCCGGTTTCTAGCTCTTCTTGGCTCTTTGCTTCTGCTGTCATCGTTTATCATGTCCGCTATCCCAGTGCACTGGGGCTGGCGCCCTGTAGCGCCTGCCATCGCTCCTTCTGGCCCTCTTGCTCATCAGCTTTCGAATCTTATCTATTGTCCATGCACCCCTTCTCCTCTTCCCCTCTGCTCTCTCCCTCTTTTGTGTTCTTGCAACTTGCGCTTCTGAACTGTCGTTCTATCCGTTCCAAAACTCCCCTGGTCCATGATTTAATTACACTTCATAACTTAGACGTCTTTTTTCTGACTGAAACCTGGTTAAAGGAGGGAAATGAACCCCTCCTTAACCGTTGCCTCACACCAGGCTACTCCTTTCTTTCCAGATCTCGCCGGGGTAGAAGCGGCGGGGGAGTGGCTGTTATCTACCGCTCCTCCCTCCCTCTCTCTGAGCTCGCTTCCTCCTCCTCCCTGCTCTATCCGGAGTCTTTACTTGCACGGTTGGATTCTTCTTCCACTCCTTACTACTTTCTTCTTATTTACGCCCCACCTTCTCTCCCAACTTCCTCCTGGGATTCACTGTTGGCTACCATATCTGAAGTCTCTTTGCTTTATCCTCACCTTTTAATTTTAGGTGATTTTAATATCCATGTGGATTCCCCTTCTTCAGCAAGGGATTCCTCATTCCTTGCTCTTCTGTCTGATCTCCTCCTTTCGTCAGTTTGTTTCCTTCCCTACTCACGTTGCTGGCCATTCGCTTGACCTTCTTATTACCTCCACCTCCTGCCCTCTTCACTTCTCCTCTGTCTTCCTTCCCTCTTACATGGTCTGATCATTACTGTCTTCTTTTTTCTGTCCCTGCCCCCCCATTAGCCTCGATTCCTACCCCAAATCCCAGTCCTGCGCCACTATTCATTCGTAAGATCACCGCAGACACACTTCTCCAGTTTCCATCCCCTACCGCTCTGTTCCCTGCAGATTTTGAGTCTCTCTCCGTTGATGCCCAGGCTCATTGCTGGCACTCCTCTCTCTCAACTGCCCTGGAAGCTATTACTCCTCTTCACCCCCGTTCCCGCCCCCGCCGTCACCCACGCCACCCTTGGTTCCACCCCGGTCTCCTTCTACACCGTAGGCACCTCCGTCGGGCTGAGCGCATCCCTCCCCCACTAACCTGTCTGGTTTTCACCTTTGCCATCGCCACTACCGCTCTCTCCTCTTTGCCGCAAAACGTGATTATTATTCTAATCTCATCTCTTCCTCTTCAAATTCCTCACGCCAATTGTACTCCATCCTGCATACCCTCACTGCGTCTCACTCCGCTTCTTCCCCCTCCCCCCTTCCTGCGTCCTCCCTTCCTGACCCTTCCTCTCTTGCTTCCTTTTTTGTTGCCAAGGTCGACACCCTCCGTCAGTCTTTCCCCTCGTGTCACCCTCCCCTTTCTCCCCCTGTTATGCTTTCCCCCCCGTCCCATCCCCATCCCGCTCCACCCCTGCGTTGTCCCATTCCTGGTCGTCCTTTGAGGCAATAACCCCCAGCATTCTTCAAAAAACCTTCTTCTCCATTCGTAAAACTACCTCACTAGCTCTTTCTCCCTACATTCTCTCCCTGTTTAATTCCAGTTTGTCCTCTGGCATCTTTCCCTCAAGTTGGAAACATGCTGTCGTTCGTCCTATTCTAAAGTCCCATTCTTCCGATCCTTCTGTTCTTTCTAGTTGGCGCCCCATCTCCAACCTTTCCTTTCTCTCTAAAATTTCTTGAGAAGCTGGTCTTTATTCAACTTTCCTCTCACCTTGAAGCTTCCTTCACTCTCCACCCCCGACAATCAGGTTTTCGTCCCGGCCACCAGCACTGAAACTGTCCTTCTTTCTCTCCTTAATGAACTTCACGCTGCTCACGATCGTGGTCTCTTTACCCTAGTTGTCTCCCTCGACCTTTCTGCAGCTTTCGACTTAGTGGATCACCGTACTCTCCTCACTCGCCTTCGGGAAGCAGGTCTTTCTGGTGTGGTTCTCCAATGGTTTCATTCTTTTCTTTCCTGTTGTTCTTTTTCTGTAGTCACTGGGTCCTCCTCCTCTGCCCCCACTCCCCTCACTTGTGGGGTTCCCCAAGGTTCTGTCCTCGCTCCCCTTCTTTTTAATGTCTTCTTAGCCCCTCTTGCCCTTTTAATCCAACAGTTCGGTATCTCTGCGTATTATTACGCAGACGATATTTTTCTCTTACTTCACACAGACTCTCTTTCCCCTGACATTACCCCTCTTAATCATTGTCTCACTGCTGTCGCTTCTTGGTTTTCTTCCAATTTCCTCCACGTGAATCCCGCTAAATCTTTCGCTATTTGGTTCCCTCCCCCACTTGTGCCCCTTCCCTTTCTTCACAGCCTATTCCTCTTGTTTCTTCACTCCGTTATCTGGGTGTTATCCTTGATTCTTCCCTCTCTTTCAAGGCGCACATCTCTTCCATCATTCAGCGTTCTTTTTTCTCCCTTAGGCAGCTCCGAGCTGTCCGCCCTTTCCTTTCTTCTTCCGCTCTGGCTACTCTCCTTCTCTCCCTTGTGATGTCTCGTCTCGATTACTGTAATGTTTCCCTAGCTGGTCTGCCCCAAACCCAACTGTCTCGTCTTCAGCGTGTTCAAAATACTGCTATTCGTCTCCTAACCCATGCCTCTCGTTTCGATCATGTTACCCCTCTTCTTCTCCATCACCACTGGTTACCTGTTCCTTTTCGTGTCCAGTACAAAATCCTCATTCTTATGCACAAGGCTGTCCGCACTGGCACCCCCTCCTATCTTGCTGATCAGATACACTTCCGTACCCCCCACCGTCTGCTTCGTTCTATCCACACTAATCGCATGTCTCTTCCCTCCCCCGCCCAGGCCCAACTTGTTTCTACTCGTTCCACTGCCGTCGATTTCTTTGCCCCCAGCCGTTGGAACTCGCTCCCTCCCTCGCTTCCTGCATCAGAATCCTACCGCTCCTTCAACACACACCTCAAAACCCCCAATTTTAACCACGCAATTTACCTTCCGTCCTTGTTTTCCCCCCCCCCCCCCCCCCCGGCCCATGATGTTGTATTGGAACTGCTGCTTTGTATTTGCTTTCCCTCTTCTTTCCCTATTCTTTATTTAATGGCGTTCTTTTTCCTTTTCCCGCAGCCTCATTTCTAAATTGTTTTATAGTTTTATTGTAAACCGCTCAGGTGCCTACGGTGTTGGGCGGTATAACAAGTTTTTAATAAACATAAACAATCTGCAGAGATGCAGGCTAATTCTCTAAGGGAAATTCGGTTTTCCCTTTGAATGTTTCTAGCCAGGTGCTCTTTCTATAGGTGCAAAGGCACATAACCAAAAGTATGAAAGAGAATTTCAAAATGCAATCCCTAAATTCCCTTTCCTATTCCTGCTCCAACTCCATCCCTAGCGCAACCTGTTTTTGGTGGGGCTACAAGTACACCTGCTGTCCTCCAGTGTGCATGCTTTTAGCCATCTTGACAAGGAGCTGTAATCAAACCCTGCTTTTACGAGGGTAAACATGCATTTACCTACCTACAGACATGTGGTTTAGAGGTTGAGAAAGTGCCTATTTTTAGCCTATTTTATGAAGACACAAAGGCACCAATGGGTCTTTAAGAAATACTATAAATTGGCAGAAATTGCAGCTAGAATTAAGCCACAGCCATTTATGCCTGCTTGGGAGAGGTATTTATTTATTTACAATCTCTTATATATCATGCTATTCTACATCAGTGCAGTTTACATTGAACAGGGCATTATAACTTGGAGATAACTATATTACAGGAAACATGGGCTATGGAGGGTTAAGTGGGTTGCCCAAGACCACAAGGAGCACCTGTGGGACTAGAAACCCCAGTCCTTCTGGCCCAAGGTTGCTGTCCTCTAGTGGGATTTGAACCCCCAACCTTCCAGCCTGAAGCACCTTGTCCCAACCACTAGGCCACTCCTCCACTCCAATGCTTGTATAAATGTTCGTATAAATGCTTGTGCATATGTGTATATTTTATAAAATACGCATGCAAATTGCAACTGCAGCCTAGACTACTTCTATACCCAGGTCACATAAAAGAATGGGCCTTTGTGTCATCGCATGTAAATTTATGCCTGTAACCCTGGGGTTATTTTATAAAAGCAAGTAAAACAGGAATTTATGTGCGAAAGAAGTTTATAAAATTACCGCCTTAATCATTGCCACCTTACTGACCTAACTATAACTATGTACACATTCTGGTGAGCAGGAGTAGTGAGAACACTTTATTTATTTAACAGGTTTTTTATACCGCCTTTATGCCAAGGTGGGTTACATGGAACAACAACACAAATATTTTGTGATTGTGTATAACAAGGGAAGCAAACTTGGAACTAACAAAACGGGTATTTATAGATGTTCACAGAGCGTGGTTGGGGTTATGGTGTGTGTAGTTAAGTGATATCATTTATTGCTGATTTACCACGTTCCATCGTGCGACAGTTATTGTGATGATTGTACGTCAGCATGCCTGTCAATGTGTATTTGAGTTTTGGTGCGCTGGCCTGCGTGCACGTTAACTCACCCTTCACTGTGTGCTCCTGAGTGCATGCAGGGACACACTTTACTTCGATACTCATTAGTGAGTCGTGACATCCTTTCATATGAGGGGCTGGGTCCCAGGGATCTTTGCCTTCCGGAGGCACTGCCAATTACTAGCGAAAGGATTTTGGATTTAGCTCATGTCTTTTTGAATAGTAGCTCAAGGTTAGTTACATTCAGGTATAGTAGGTCTTTCCCTGTCCTGGAGGACTTAGAAATGAATGGGCCGATGCAGAAAAACTAGCGCGCCCTTTGCGTGCAGATAACACAACTTATATGCACAAGTTCTGCCACGCCAAATGCATAAGAGATTGACACATGCATAAATAGCAAAAGTATCTGCACACAGCAATGCCAAGCATATTTAAATAATATGCAAATAAGCTTTGTATATTAAAATATAATGCTAATAAGCTCTGCCCCAATGCAGAGAAACACGTAGAGGATTACATAAGCAGCAAGAGCGCTAATATCTCTAGGCCTGGTCTGAGGTGGCTTAAACATCTTGTGCATGTAGGGAAAGACTATTTCAGGGCATATACCGGTGAACAGTTACCTTCGACATGAAAATTTTCTGTGTGTATCTTTCAGCGTATAAGCAAAAGTTCAGCGATCAAAGAACAGCTGTCTTTTGCTTCTTATCTTGTGTTTTTGGACTCACATCATTCTCCTTTTCCTGTTAGGTCTCTTTGTTGTGATTTCATAAAAAAATGTTCTTGGGAGGAATAGTGTTGATTATTATGGACTGAACGCCAAAGGAGCCTGCACATCCTGTGCACATAATGTGAGCATTTGACATTTCTGAGCGTACGCACAGAGCCACTTGTAGTGTGTCTGTTGTTTGCATATGCATTGGCTCCCCTCCTTTCAACTTTACGCCAAGGTTTTGCACATAGCTCATTTGCATACATGCCCTTTGCTGCATACCAGCGCTGAAGTCTCGCGCTATAGGTATTTCAAGAACATGTATACAGCTAATAGCACGCGACTTCAGCGTTGGCTTTCTGCATCAGCTTGTAAGTTTGTATTCGGGGCAATGAAGGGTTACGTGCAATGACGGGATTCGATCCGAACAGGAACCAGTTTGGATTGATCCTGCCACTGACAGGACCGAGCAGGTGGTAGCACGGCACGCGTTTGTGTTGCCGGCACTGCACGCTCAGGCCACTGGCAGTCACCGCAGGGCAGCAGCTCCCTGGTGGCCCAGCAGCCCGATCCCCCTGCCTGCAAGTGGTTTGATAGCATCAGGGGCTTTCCATGATGCCGCAGTCCCCTGATGCCATCAAACCACAGGCGGGCGGGGTGAGTCCCACCAGTGCAGCACCAGCATCTGGGTGCCGTTTTCAGCCCAGTTTGCCAAATGAGGCCCGTGACAGGACCGGTTTGCGTGAACCAGGCCAAACTGGCCGGATCCCACCACTGGTTACGGTGACTTGCCCAAGATCACAACGAATGGCAGTGGAATTTGAACCTGAATTACCTAATTCTCAATGGACAAGCATGATGAGTCAGGCATAACCGGTGATGTCATCTGATGGCGCCATGGATGGAAGTTCTCTTCCAGAGCTCAGAAAGGCAAGCCAATTCTGAGCATGTGCCAGGTGACCCTACCTCCGAGCCTGTTCCTACCTAGCCCAGCAAGGACGAAAACCTCAGTTCTCCCATCAAATTTTCAACAAAAGAAGAAGGATAAGAAAGAAGACTATGACACTGTTTCAGACATGAGCTCTAAACCCGAGTTTAAAAAGTGCCAAAAGTGCAGCCTGCAAATGAATAGCACCAATGCACATGATCGCTACATCCAGTGCTTGGGGATGAGTCACCATGTGGAGGACTATGCCCACATGTCCCCATGAGCCCAACGATCATGCAGTCATGTTTTCTGTGACTTCACTGAACCATTGACTGCCGGAGCCTCCATGGTTCAGCTACCTCCACAGGCTGCATCCTCCCATGTGGCCAAGAAGCAGCATAGGCAAAATATCATGCTGCCGTGGCATGGAATATGCCCAACAAGGCCTCCATCCCCGGCCTAGTGCTTCAGGAGACCCCCCGCTGTGGGCCACCCATCAGCAACTCAGACTGCTCCCTCTGCAGTCCTGGGTGCGGGACACATTCAGCTACCTCTGTCATTGCTCCATGGTGCCAAAATCTCCGCCTCCAAACATAGCACCACTCCCTCTGTGGCCATTGGAGAGCACCATGGAAGCAAGGAATGTGCATCGGCACATTACCATGCCAATGTAGAAACCTCCTCCACACCTCTTAGTGCTGAGGTCGCTGGAACCTGGCCACCAAGTAGCATTCGTGACATGCCATTGTGCCGGCAAGGACACCTCCTCTCCGTACCGGGAACACCCCTGGAGCCTTACAATACCACAATCCGACCCCACACCAGCTCAGCTCACAGTGGCAGTAGGAAACACCGCAGGAGCAGCAGGGGCAGGAGCAGCTCACACCACAGAAGGTACAAAAGTATGAAAAGCAGCAGCAGCAACAGCGATTCCAACAGCTTCCACAACAGAAGGCACCACAGATCCAAGATCCCTAGGAGACACCAATAATCCCTCAGAACAAGCAGCCCAGCCATCCTACCTCACAAGGCACATAGACCCTACAATCCAATGAGCAAGCATGACCACTGCAGAGGCATGAAGAAGCCACAGCAAGCATCTACAGCAGTACTGGACCTTCTTGCCCATTTACTGGAGCAGCATGCTCCACGTCAGACACAGGAGCCCACTGGACTCTCCACTCCAGATAACGTGCGACCATTTCCGAGATCGATGCCATCAAGGGACACATGTACACTCCCCACACCATTGTCATTACCTCTGTTTCTCGCCAGGTCCCTTGACGACAGACAGCGAAGGGGAAGAGGCAGCTAACCAGGGCTCCATGGAAGGGGACCATCACTCCCCTAGCTTACCAGGCACCATGTCAGAGGTTTATTCACCACCTCAGCAGCCACCATCACTGCTGGAGGTGGCTGCAGGGTGGTGACTGCTCCAGGCATGAACAGGCATCTGAAAAGTGATCATTTTGTTAGCTAAATATCTGGAGGGTTTTGAGAAGGAGCTACACTAATATCCACTTTAATTTGCAATACAACAACAAATACCCCAAATTCTTTCAGAGGCTAGCATCCCTGCCCTCCCTCACCCCGCCCAACACAGGACCCAAGGAATGAAGTCCATGGAGTACTGAAGTACCTGGATACCCCGAGAACCCTAGTTGCCCAACCAATACATAAGCTTCTCCTGGACAACCTGCTAAAGATCTGGCAAACCCATTGTCTAGCCCCACCAGTTTCAGGAAGCTTGAAACAAAGTACCAGGTGCAGCCCACACCAGGTTTCAAGAAGCCACAGTTCCCACACCAGTCCATTATTGCCGAATCAGCAATGAAGAAATCTCGAAGAGGTCAACCATGGCTTCTACTCCAGGTATGTCTTGATCCCTAAGAAGTCTAACAGTGTCTGCTCCTTCCTGGACCTCCTCAACTTGAACAAATTCATCCAAAGAGAGAAGTTCCAGATGTACTCCTTGGGCTCTATCCTTCCATTCATACAAACCAACTACTGGATGGCATCGCTAGACTTGCAGGATGCATACACTCACATCCCCATTCACCATGCCCACAGGAGATATCTATGTTTCTGTGTGCTCGGGCAAACAATATCAGTACAGCGTGCTCCCCTTCAGCCTCTCTCCTGTTCCAAAGGTCTTCACAAAATACATTGCTGTGGTTGCTGCACACTTCCGCAAGCTCAGTATATGCATTTTTTTCTACTTGGATGACTGGATCCTTGCAGCACCCTCATGACAGAAGATCAGGAAATCCATCAAGCAGATGATCAAACTACTCTCATCACTTGGCTTCTTAGTGAATTTGCAAAAATCATGCCTTCAACCCACAGAGAGCTTGGAGTTCATCAGAGTGGACATCAGAGCCATTCAATCCAAGGTGGTTCTGCTTACACAACAAGTGGACGCCATCACCTCACTGGTCCTGAAAGTCTTGTATGCCAACCATGCCACCGACAGAACACTGCTACGTCTCCTGGCCACATGGCAGGGACCACTCAAGTCTTACCCTTCACCAGACTCCACATGTGCCACCTGCAGTGGCACTTGTACAAACACTGGCAACAGCATTCTCAACCTCTGAGTCGCATCCCACTGGAGTCGAAGGTGCGAGAGTTGTTCATGTGGACATCCTCTCAGGGGGGCAGACCTCTCCGGCAGCCATGACACCACATCACCATCAGTACAGATGCCTCCAGGACAGGCTAGGGCGCCCACCTGCTCCACCTCCACACACAAAGGCACCTGAATTGCAAGGGAACACAGTCACCACATCAACTTCCTGGAACTGCGTGCATTCAGATACGCATTGAGGGCCTTCCATCACTTGATCTAAGCCAAAACCATCTTAATCCAAATGAACAAGCAGGTAGCAATGTTCTACGTCAACAAGCAAGGGGACACTGGATCCCTCACACTCTGCAGAGAAGTGTTCAAACTCTGGTCCTTCACCCTCTCCAGGGAATGCCTGCTGCAGGCCTCATACCTGCCGGATGAGCACAACCATCTAGCTGACAGCCTCAGTCATCAGCTAGATCCACATGAATGGTCCCTCGATCCCCACATGGCGAGGTTACTCTTCTGCAAGTGGGGACATCCACACGTGGACCTCTTTGTCAGTGAGATGAATATGAAGTGCACCCACTTCTGTTCCAAATGGCCATTCTCCCACTGCTTCACCTCAGACACATTCACCATACATTGGGGGAATCTGACACTCTTGTACACCTTCTTCCCCACTCCGCTGATCTCCAAAATCATTCAGAAAATCATCAATAACCAAGCGCAGGTCATCCTCATCGCGCCCCACTGGCCCAGGCAAGTGTGGTTTCCCTTCCTACATCGTCTAACCTGGGAACCATCTATCCAACTGCTGTAGGTGCCAGACCTCATCATACAGTACAAGGCCAAACCCTACACCCGAATATACCAATACTCATATTGACTGGAAGTTGAGAGGTTGATCCTGTCATCCCTCCACCTCACTAATGAAGTACAGCAAGTCATCCTAGAAGTCAGATGCCCCTCCATGAGAAAATCCTATGGCCTCAAGTGGAAATATTTAGATGCTTGGTATGTCTCTGAGAGATTTGATCCCATCTTTTGCATGATCCCATGAGTCCTCCAATACCTCATCACCCTCACTGGTGCAAGACTCAAGATGGTATTGATTTGGTGCCACCTGTCAGCCATCGTACCTTACCATAACCTCCCAAATGACACCTCCATCTCCACACATCCATTGGTCTCACAATTCATAAAGGGTCTGGCCTACCTGAGGCCTGCAGTACAACAACCGGAGTCACCCTAGGACCTCAACATTGTTTTGCACCGACTCATGCAGGACCCCTTCAAGCCCCTGCTGTCTGCATCCCTTAAATACATCATCTGAAAGACCCTCTCCCTTATCACCATCACCTCTGCCAGACAGATCAGGTCCTAGTTGCACACCCACTTTATACCCAGCTCTACCAGGATTGCATCACACTCAGAACCCATCCCAAATTCATTCCAAAGGTGTCTTCCCCTTTCCATATAAACCAGACAATTGAATTACCTACCTTCTAACCAGGCCTCACTCATTACTAGAGGAACAATGGCTTCACACCCTTGATTGCATATGTGCCTTGTGTACCTACAGCCACAGGACAGAGCACCAGGGAGACCTCAACAAGCCAGGACACCTCATCACTGAGGACTCTGTCGAGAGGATATCAGATTGCATAGCGATCTGCTACATCCAAGTCAGCACCCAGCCCGCAGGCAACATCCATTACCACTAACTCCGTGCCATAGCCACCATGCTTGCGAATCTGTGCTCTGTCCCAGTGAGGAATATATGCAGACTGAGGGAGGACATCTGTACACACATTCCAGAGACACTACTGCTTGGACCTGCATGCAATGACTGACAGCTCCTTTGGCCAAGCGATACTGGCCATGGCTGCGCTACAATGAAAGCCCCATTAGACCATGAACTAGATGGCCTCTCTGGGATTGTGTTCATGCTGGAGCTCATTGCCATAATTTATTTATTTATTTATTTAACCAGTTTTCTGGTTAAATATCCTTATCCTTAACAGTAAGAGCTGTTAGTGTAGCTGGGTTTAAAAAAGGTTTGGGCAAGTTCCTGGAGGAAAGGTCCATAAACCATTATTAAAAAGAGACCCAGGATATCAATGCTTGACCCAATACAAGCATTGTGGAACCTGTGTCTTTTGGGGATACTGCTAGTACGTATGACCTAGATTGGCCACTGTTGGAAACAGGATACTGGGCTTGATGGACCTTGGTCTGACCCAGTATGGCATATCTTATGTTCTTATCCTTCAATATTACTGGATGCTTACAGCACCCCTGTTATAGTGTTCTACTGTTGTACCATGCTTGCTGTTACCCGATGCTTACAGTATCCATCCCTGTTTACTATTGTTGTGCTCCTAACCTTGACTCCTGTTATGCAACAAATTGTTTGTGTTAATAAAATTCTTTGGCTTGTTTCTGGTCATCTGTCTCTTTCATCCACCGCAGCAAACACGCGGTCACGGGCCATGGCTACAGAGTCACCAGTTGTGGCTGACTCATCCTGCTTGTCCATGGAGAAAGTGAGGTTACTTACTTGTAATGGGGGATCTCTGTGGACAACAAGATACATCAGCCATAGAAACCCACCAACCTCCCCTGGAATGAGGACAACCTCTCATCACCTTTGAATCAGAATCAAGCACCTGCTGACCTAGCCTACAAGGACATTGCTTTGGGATGTACTGGGCTAGGTAAGAGTGGGCTCAAAGGTAGGGTCACCTGGCACATGCTCAGAAAGGCTTGCATTTCTGAGCTCGGGAAAGCACTTCTGTCCATGGTACTGTTGGATGATATCACCAGGTGTGGCTGATTTATCCTGCTCTCCACGGAGATCCCCCATTACAGGTAAGTAACCTCACTTTCCAAGCCTGCTGCTTACAAAGGAACTAAATACTCTATTTAATAATCATATCTTACATTATTTATTTGTTCATTTAGTGAAACCAGAATGCTAAAATTATTTCAATAAAAAAGTGCTTTTTATTTTTGTTTGTGTAATTAACCATTGTCCATATGTGTGCCTCTGTCTGCTGCAATTCTTCGTAATTCCTGGATGAGAAGTTTGCCTTTGACATATTCATGTTGTGTCTGATTAGTAATCTAAAAGCTGATCTCTTCCTGCACTAATTGGATCATTTACTTTTCTTTCTTTTTTTTTATTTGCCATATGGTTACTAGTTTTACAGCTCTAGATTTGTTTTTGAGTGAAGTTCCTAGAATATGATTTTATTTACATTCATGATATAAACAGTAAAAACAAACAAGGTAGATTCAGCCAGTTTCTACCTGATATAAACCAGCATTGCCAGTTCCGTCCATCACAATCTTATTTAAACACTCTCAGGTCTGTGCAGTATAGACATGTTATCTGCTAGGATCATTTCACCGTGAGATATGGAATTTCCTATTCTTGTCAGGTCACATATCGCAGGGCTGTATTTCATGCAGTTGTAGCTTTTGTTGCAAATATTCAGTGACACATTTTGGCTAGGGCCACCCCTGGGCAGTGGTGATTTTCTGATAGGTCAGGCTATATTGCTGACCCATAACCTTTTTGAACTGCAGCAAAATAGTAAAGAATAAAGTCTGAATTCTTAGCATCAATCTTGAGTGCTTTATAACTTTAGCGGCCATCAGTCTGACAAACAGTATCCTAATATTGCAGTGAGAGTAGGGACTAAGTTTTCCTGCACTCACAAGTTCTGGCCCTGCCCTCCCCCCAAAAGAAGAACAGACAGAATGTAGACTATAACCACAGGCTGATTTACTTCTTACATTCATTGTGATCTAAGGATAGTGCCCCTGGAGCAGAGCCCATGAGTTTGGGGGGGGGGGGGGCAGTGCATGTGGATGGTGGCAGTAGGACTGACGACTATGGCAGTCTGGGTTAGAATGGCATGCTATGGAGAAATCAGACACATTGTGGAAAAACTGGCCTGCTTAGTTGTTCCCCCTGAAGTTGTGGGGTGGAAATGGAGAGTCTCTCTCACTCAAGCAAAGTTGTAGTTACCTATCTCCAATATAGCCTTGGCTACATGCGCCATGAACTGAAGGGCACTGTGCTGCTGGCTTGCTGCAATGCCACATGCAGGCTGATAGTGCAGAAAGAGCTCTTGCTCACCAGGCAACCTTTGGGACAACTGTGGCAGTAGTGTGGTTTAATTCAATTCTTCCACCTCCTCACTGGGACTCTTCATTAATTTTCTACCTCCCAATCCCATCTGCCCTTCTGCAGCAGGCAGATGGCAGCGGCAAAGCTTTTTATCTGTGACTGCTTGTTTCATTCTCTATTAGTTTGCTTTGAAGTCTGACCCGGACTGGGGGAACCTGAAATTCCTTGTTGTTAAGTGCTGTTGAGTCGGTGTCAACTCATGGCGACCCTCTGGATAGTTGTCCTAAACTGTGTTCAGTCTTCAGTCAGGCGGCTGATTGTTGACAGAGTAGCACCCATAGCTGCTGTTATTGTATCGATCCATCTCATTGCTGGCTTTCCTCTTTTGCATGGACATTCTACCTTGCCAAGCATGATGTCTTTTCTCTAATGATCTCACTCTTCGTATGATGTGTCCAAAGTATGAAAGTCAAAATCTTGTCCATCTGAGCTTCTAAAGAAAGCTTAGGTTTGTTCTCCTCTGGTACTGACTGGCTTGTTCTAATAGCAGTCCATGGTATACACAGTATTCGTCACCAATACCATAATTCAAAGGCATCAATTTTCTTCCTCTTTTTCACTGTCCAACCTTTGCATCCAATAGACATTATTAAAAACACCATGGCTTGAACAAGTTGAATCTTTGTATGGAGAGAGACATCTCTGTTCTTGAGAATCTTGTCTAGGTCCTTCATAGCCATTCTGCCAAGAGCAATGTGTCATTGGATTTCTTGACTACTTGTTGTTTCTTTATTGATAGCTGATCCAAGTAGGTTAAAGCTGTCAACCATTTCAATTTCTTCTCCATCAGCGATGAACTTATTGGTTTTGCCAGTTGTCAGGATTTTTGTCTTATTTACATTAAGGTACAGGACCTTGATCTTGAGAAGCAAATGTTTCAGATCGTCTTCACTTTCAGCCAGTAATGTGGTATCATCAGCATAGCAAATGTTACTGATGAGTCTTCCACCAATCTTCACACCTCGGTTGTCTTCACACAGTCCTGCTTCTTTGATGATTTGTTCTGCATATAAATTAAGCAGGTAAGGGGGAAGTATTCAGCCTTGTCCTTTGCTGATTTATTTTATTAATTTTATAATTATTACAATTTTAAATCATTACACAAGAATAATCACTTGTTACAGTAAAGAACATTTAACAAAAGGAAAAGAGACAACCCAATGCCTCTGAACCTAAATCAAATAACAGTATGTATACTTGGGGTAACCATTCACTAGCCTACCAAAAACATGAGAGGGCGAAGTGCAAAACAAAAGAAAATGTATGAGGAAATAAGACACAAACTGGTGCAAATAACCTAAATATATGGTCAAGAAGCGATCCTCGGGGAGTCCATAAGCTGCGGAGGAGGACAAATGCTTTTACTGAAAACAAACTGGGTTAAGTGACTAGGATCAAAAAAAGTATAATTAACCTTCTGATATTTAATCAAACATTTGCACGGGTAACGCAAAAAGAAAAGGCCACCTAATTGCAAGCCCTTGGGACGCAGCATGAGGAACTGTTGTCTACATTTCTGGGTCGTTTTGGAGACATCAGGGAACATTTGAATAGTAGCTCACATAAATAGCTCATTCCTGGCCTTAAAGTACATTTTCAAAAGCCAGTCCCAGTCAGGTTCTTAAGCCAGAGTGAGCAAGAGAGATGAACACAGAATAGCTTCAGGGTCAGAAGTTTCCAGGAACCTGGTCTGATCCAAGGAGTTGAAAGGAAGCATTTGAACTGGCAAGGAAGATCCAGGTTCTCTACGTTTAGCAGTTGACAAGTAAAAAATCCTGGCCAAAGGAGGAACAGATTCCAAGGATATCTTTAACACCGATGTAGCATAAGAGTTAAATAACTCCTTTGGGGAGATGATAGGCACCTGTGGAAAGTTAAGTAAACTTAAGTTCCTCTTCCTTACTGAATTCTCCAAGGATTCTATCTTCAAATAGATATTAGGAAAATCTTTAACCCACAGTAACTGAAAAAACAGCAACTTTCATCCGCTTTAGCCTCCAGCTGGGTCACTCTAGATGCGAGTTGAGTAACTTCTTCCTTCTGCTGATCAAGAGCCTGAGCAACATCAGAGAAAACATTTTGAAGAGAGGAAAACTGGGAGATAAAACTGCAAACTATCCGAAAGCGTTTCAAGAGTAAATTTTGCAGGTCTCAACAACAAGGACTTAATCTCCTGCAACCCATCAAGAACTGGCTGCTGGATAGAAGATATACTGTTTTCTGTTAGGAGCAGCAAAGGTCTCTCAACTACAGCATCCATAGTCCCTGGAGCTTCAGCGGGAGCCGCGGCTATGTGAGTCATTGCCATGGAACACTTCCCCATCACCAGCATCCTAGCCGAGTCTCTCAGAATTCGAAGGGAGTCAGCCAGCAATGAATCCACATCAGGGATAGAGGGCTGTGCTAGAGCAGACCGCACCTCCGGGCTGAGAGTGACGTCATGCTCAGACAGTCGTGGAGAGCTTCCTTCTGCTCGCGCAATCCCCAGCAAGCCTTCCTGCACCGGGGTCATTGCACTTGCAAGCAGGCCGAACAAACGCATTGAGCGGCCCTTTTGGAAGGTGTGCCCTTCTGCAGCTCCAATACCTCCACCTTCTTCTTCAAAGGCGTTATTTTAAACAAGGTAATAAGTTAAATTTAAGCAAGGTGCGGAGCTGTTCGGAGTGCAACTTGCACATTCCGCCACCTGGGATCACCACTTTTGCTGATTCTCCTTGTTCTGATCGAACTGTTGCTTCTTGATCAATGTAAAGGTTATGTAAAAGAACTATCAGTGGTTCTGGTATACCCATGCTTCTTAATGTGGCCCAGAGTTTCTCATGGTTTACACAGTCAAAAGCATTGCTGTAGTCAATAAAACATATATAGATATCCTTTTTGGTATTCTTTTGTCTGTTCAAGGATCCATCTCACATCCGCGATGATGTCTCTCATTCCTCGCCCTCTAATGAACCTTGCCTGCACTTCAGGCATTTCTTGTTCCAGGTATGGTTGTAGTCTCTGCTGAATAATAAACTTTCTGGCATGTGACATCAGAGTGATTGTGCAATAATTTCCACAGTCAGTTGGATCACCTTTCTTTAGTATTGGTATAAACACAGATCTTTTCCAATCAGTTGGTCATGATGTTGCCTTTCAAATTTCCTGGTAGAGTCTTGTAATTATGATAACAGCTGTATCTGATTGCTGTAATACTTCAATGGGAATGTCATCAATGCCTGGTGCTTTGCTCTTTGATAAGGTTTTCAATGCTGCTTTGACTTCATAAGGACCAGGTTGAAACGGCTATTGGTTCACTTGATCTTTATGATATAAAGACTCTGTATATTCTCTCCACCTTTTCTTGATCTTCTCAACATGGATCCTTGAGCATCATGTAGCATTCCAATTTGAGGCTGGAATTTTTTCCTTTAAATCTTGTAGCTTTAGGAAAGCCAATCTTGTTCTTCCTCTAATATTTATTTTATTTTATTTATTTACATTCTCTTATATACCATGCTATTCTGCATCAGTGTGGTTTACATTGAACAAACTGAAATTACATTGAACAGGGCATTATAACTTGGAGATAACTATTTTACAGGGAACATGGGCTATGGAGGGTTAAGTGGCTTGCCCAAGACCACAAGGAGCACCTGTGGGACTAGAAACCCCAGTTCTTCTGGCCCAAGGTGGCTGTCCTCTAGTGGGATTTGAACCCCTGACTTTCCAGCCTGAAGTACCTTGCCCCAACTACTAGGCCACTCCTCCACTCAATAATTTCTGGTTCAATTTCCTTGCATGCATCATTGTAGTACTTCTCTTTGTCTTGTCTTGCTGCACATTGGAAACCTCTGTTGAGTTCTGTGAATGCCTCTCTTTCTCCTCTGGCTTTAGCTTCTCTGCATTTCTGGGCAATTTACAGAGTTTCTTCAGTAATCCATTTTGGCCATTTTTGCTTTTTCATCTTTTGTAGAGACTTCTCACTTTCTTTCAATACAATTTTCTTGATGTTATCCCATAACTCTTCTGGAACTCTGTCATTTGTATCTAAAGCAGCAAATCAATTTTGCAGGCATTCTTTATATTCCAGTGGTATATTCTCAATGTCATATTTTGCTACATTCATGAGTGGCTTGCTCTTTTTCAACTTTAGTTTGCGTTTGCATACTAGTAGTTGGTGATCTGTACCACAGTCAGCTCCAGGTTTTGTCTTTTTTGATGTTATAGAGCTTTTCCATTATTGACTTCCACAGATGTAGTCAATTTGATTTTTGTACAATCCATTGGGTGAAGTCTATGTGTACAGTTGCCGCTTGTGTTGCTGGAAGAAGGTGTTTGAGATGAATAGATTGTTGTCTTGTAAAATTCTATCAGTCTTTCTCCAGCTTCATTTATGTTGCCAAGTCCATATTTTCCAACCATTTTGCCTTCTTCTTTGTTGCCAACCTTTGCGTTCTAGTCACCCATGACTATCAGGATATCCTGTTTGCATGTTCTGTCAATTTCAGCTTGTATTTGTTCATAGAACTCATCAACTTCATCCTCTTCTGCAGCTGTTGTTGGGATATATTCCTGAATTATAGTTGTGTTGATAGGCATTCCTCGTAGACAAATAGAAATTAAGAGTTCACTGATTACATTGTATTTCATTACAGTTCTTGCAAGTTTCTTCTTGATTATAAATGCAACACCATTTCTTCTTTGTCTTTCATTTCCAGCATTGAAGACTGTGTGATCATCAGATGCAAAGTGCCCAATGTCAGTTCATTTCAGTTCGCTGACACCCAACAGATTGAGTTGAACACATTCTATTTCTTTCTTGACCACCTCCCACTTCCCTTGGTTCATGCTTTGTTCATTCCATGTCCCAATATGTAAGATATCTTTGCAACTTCTGATTCTCATTTCATGCACAGTCCGCAGTAAGGTCAAATTTCACAGTGAATTGGGGGAGAAGGGAATAGGCATTTGCAGAAAAAAAGCACTGCCATGGCTCTCCTCCTGCTATGGGAGAGAAGATGAGATATGGGGAAGGAAGAGGAAAATTTAAATGGGGGGACATAGGAATCAGGGCACACATGACTGGGGGAGAAAAAGAATTCAGGAGAATAAGCAAGGTAGATTAGGGATGAAAAAGTGAGGAAGGGGATTGGAGGGGTGAACAAGTGACTGAGGGTAACATGGAGACTGAGTGAGCCAGAGGGGCTATGCAGGCAAGCATGAGTAGGTTGAAGTAAGAGTCAACAAGGAAGACTGGAAGTAAGAGAATGAGCAAGGGGACTGGGAGGATGAGAGAGCTGAGGAAGGGGGCTGGGTTAAAATGCAATGCTAGAGTGAGCAATGGGGGAAACTCTGAGCAAGGGGCTTGAAGGGATGAATGAGCTACTGAGGGAGATGGGAAGGTTCATTGAGTAAGAGGGGGAAGAGGGGTTGAATGGGTGAGAGAAAGAGGTTGGGGTGAAAGAGTCAGTGATGGAGGCTAGAAGAGTGAGAGTGAGCAAGGGAGGTTAGAGGAGCAAAGGTGAGCAGGAGAATCTGGGGGTGAAAGAGTGATTCAAAAAAGTATGACAGAGTGAGCAAGGAAGTCTGGGTGGGGATGAGAAAATGAGCAGGGGGGTGGACTGAGAGAGCAAATACTTAAAGAGAGAGGGAAAAAGCCACAGAAGAACATACCTACATGGGTGCAACCGTTCATCTTTTAACCCAGATTGAAAGATTAGGAAAAGGCAGGCCCACCTGTCATATTAAAAGTAAATGAAACAAATGGATTATTTTTTCATCATACTTAATTTATTTAAGATTTTTAGCCCACCTTTCCAATAAAGCTCAAGGCAACTTACAGCATTGTTTCTTAAAGTGGGATATAGAGTAGAAGGACATTGTTGTTAAAGGTTTGGACGTTCAGAGAGATTGTACATCTGAGTGGGATAGAGGAGTGGGGTGTTTTAAGCGCTCTAATGTGTACTATGATTAGAGGATGTGGGTGTGAATGTGTGACTGGAAAGGGAAGGAGGTGGAAGGAGAAGAGGTGGGAAGTGTTGGGTTAGTTTGTTGATGTGGTTGTGGATTAGTATGATATAGTAACATAGTAGATGATGGCAGATAAAGACCAGCATGGTCCATCTAGTCTGCCCAGCAAGATGGCAAGAGTAGGTGCAGGCCACCCCTCCCCATGTCTTTGTTTAGGGGTGAACCCACCACTCCATATAGGACACCCCTATTTGTTGAGACGTCAGATAGTTCAGAAGTTATATGTTTCAGTTTATTTTGTTTTTATCCTGTTGCTGTAAAGGGATCCACTTTGTCTGTCCCATGCCATTTTGAATTCTGTCACTGTATTTGCCTCCACCACTTCCATCGGGAGGGCATTCCAAGCATCCACTACCCTTTCAGTGAAAAAATATTTCCTGACATTGCCTTTCAATTTACCACCTTGCAGCTTCATGTTATGCCCTCTAGTTTTACAGCTTCCCCGTCTTTGGAAGAAGTTTGTTTGTTCATCATTTCTCTTTAAGTATTTAAAGGTCTGAATCATATCTCCCCTGTCCCTCCTCTCCTCCAAAGTGTACATATTTAGGTCTTCAAGTCTCTTCTCATAAGGCTTCTGACGTAGGCTCCAAATCATTTTGATCGCCTTCCTCTGAACAGTTTCCAGTCTTTTTACATCTTTTGCAAGATATGGTCTCCAAAACTGAACACAGTATTCCAAGTGAGGCCTCACCAGTGACTTGTACAGTGGCATAAGTAGGAAGCCAGGGGTTATTCTGATTAGAATAACTAGTAGGAAGGGGTCTATGTGTAGGATGGGAGATTCTAGGTCGACGTTTTTGGTACATATTCTGGTAGAGACAATGTATGTTCTTTAACAAGCAGGTACTTACTAGTTCATGACTGGATGATAGATTATAAAGTCAAATTATGCTTATTACTGAGACCTGGTTGCAAGAGGCTGATGAGGTAACCCCAGTTTAGGTAAGCCCTGAGGGTATTCCTGATGGCAATAAGAATAGGATTGGGAGAAAGGGATGGGGTGGCTGTGATCTATAACTTGTAGCTGAATATTGCAGCAATCCTGCTGAGAAGTATTAGGGGTGTGTTTATTAAAGTGCAGTAGCCGGGAATGCAGCGTTTAATGTGAGTTAGGTGGGAGCGTGTAGCCAAAAGGCAACCATGCTAAAAATACCATGCTAACTAAGTAGTGCACAAATAGCGAAGAGTGGGCAGAGAGTGAATGGTGATGTAGTGCGCAGCTGGGGTGGCTGCGCTAGTTGCATGCAAGTGACACAATGATGTGCGGCTAGTACAGGTGCAACTACCCGCCTGCCTCTGACCAAACGGTAGTTGCACCAACCTTGCTAATATGTTCTAAACACACGTTTCGTACATGAGTGTTAGGAAATATGAAGGACAGAAATGGGGCAAACACATAGAAGAAAATATAAAGCAAAGAGGTGATGACAGCAGAATACCTAGGCACCTACCTAGGTCACCTGTGAGGAGGGGTTACATGGTGCTGCTGCAATGGGAGTGGACCACAATAGTTTGACAGTCACAAAGCCTGGGCCTGCAGGTCATTAGTAACCTTGCTGGGACAGTGGGCGAACATCCACAGAAACATCAACAACTGTCCTGATGGACTGCTGTCACATCTACATATGCAATGAATAGATGTCAGAGAGCTCTTGATGTTGTGTGCTGTAGAGGTGTCTCTGTGCTTCAGCCAGTACTGGCCACATAGCTACAGTTGGAGCCAGCAGAGTACAGTCGAGATTGGGGTACCCGCACCCACACTCCACAATGGCTATAGTGCTGTCCTAGTCATACGAGAGAAGTAACTGAGAGGGAGACTCCCTCTCCAAACACCAGAGGCCTTGTACTGTGTTCCCTGCAGCCTAGGTGAACAGGTACCCTGGGTGCCTCAGGGTGAGGGGGGATCATATACCTGTTCCACATGATGGATACTGTGGACACCCTGCCTGATCCCATACAAGACCCCCTGCATCTTCAGATGCCACATTTGCACCCTATCTCCCACAGTTAGGGGCGCTGCACAGACTCACTGCATATGTGTGCTTTTCTGAATGGCATGGCCCGACCTCTTCTATCTAGCCCCATTACCGTACATTCTTGCAGTAACCCTTGGTATCACCTGGGATTCTGCCTTTTAAAACAACAGTGTTGCCATGCTAAATGGGCATGATGCAAAGTAACATCCCTGGATACTCTAGTGTTCTTTAGGAGTAACCAGTCAACTTCAAAATTAGCAGTCCAAAACAACATTTCTGGTTATTTTCTTCAGTCTACTAGTCCTTCTCATGCTTCTTTCTTTTTCTTCAGGTACCTTTGTTCAATTCTTCACAGATAAGGCTACTAGTATTCATAAAACTTTACCAGTAGCTCCAACACCTGATCCCATCTCTGACCACCCTAGATAAGTGAGCACCATGACAGCCTTTAACGCAGTTTTAGTGGATAATATGGATGATATTTTATCATCAATTAATTACTGTACATCTCCAAACAATTCTATGTTAATAAAATTGGTAAAGAACCTGCTACTGGGCCTTTATCCCATATTGTCTGATATGTTTAACGCCAGTCTTACCAAGGATACCATCCAGCTTGCTGGAAAGAACCTATTGTGTGTCCTATGTTCAAAAAATCAACTATTGATAAAGAAAGTATGTCCAGTTATCGACTTGTCTCTAATCTGCCATTTGTGTCTAAGGTTGCTGAAATGGCTGTGCATCTCCAGCTAAATGTTTATGTTTATCTCGTTTATATTTTGCCCATCTTAAATCCTAAACAGATTACAAATCAACATTGACAATCCATAATTTCCTAGATAAAACGAATGCATTTCATTCATGGCAATCTTGGTTTTGTCCCTCATATAGTGCAGAATCTGTGTTAGCAGCTTTGACCAATGACATCCCCCCCACAATAGATGAAGGAAAGATTGCATTATTAGTTTTTGCTAGATATGTCTGCTTTCCTAAATTTAGTTGATCTGCTGCTCTTCTGCTTACAGACATGAAGTGGCACTTTAGAAAGGACATCAAGGGCAAAACATCTAAGAAAACACCAGGGACGTTTACACTTTGGCACTAGTTTACATACATGTCCGTCCCCAAATGGACGGCTGCAGAAACAGCTGCTTGGACGTCCCAGCTGGTGTTTTCCAGAAGGAGGACGTCCATATTCAGTGGCATGGAAGACACTCAGATGTGTGGTGGTGGGTTGATAATCTCCTTGGGGTTTGAATTTACATGCAGGTTTCTTTGCCCAGGAAATATTGACAGTGACGATGACAGTGCATTGTGCTCTTTCCCCTCATAGCACTGTCCTCATTCATGGTCAGGTGCAGGTACAGGCATGGACACTTCACCAACCAGGCCAACGATGAAGCACAACTACTATGTAAAAGGAGTACAAAACCAATCCAGAACGTGGCTATCTCAAATGGAAACCTTTATTCAATGTGATTAATGGTTTATGGAATTTTCCTCCAGGAACTTGTCCACACCTCTTTTAAATCCAGATATACTAACAGGGCCTGATATACAGTGGTGCTGGCTAGCCCTTGTAAAGCGGCTAGCCATCACCCCTGAAGATAAAACCTGGATATTCAATGCTGGGGCAATATTCAGCAACTGCCTGATTAGCTTCAGCAGTGAAATATAGGCCAGCTTTAAAGGTGCCTAATTTTTACTACTGAGGGATAACCAGGTAGTGACTGAATATCGCCACTGTCCTGTTGTCCCTGCATGTCATCTCTGCCCCACTCCCGGAATGCTCCGATGGTAGCCGACTATCATTGGGCATTCAGTGCCATACTCACGGATATTCAGTGTACTAATGTGGTTAGTGCCACTAAGTATTCTGATCACCATGATTAATTCAGTTAGCAAGTCTACTAACTTTGTTAATCGTTTTGACTATTGGGCCCTTTGCTTATACTACATCCACCTGCAATGAATTTCAGAGTTTGAAAATTATGCATTTAAGGGGTCATGCCAGGCATGAATAGCAGGGATGGGATGTCCATCCCAGCTATTCGGGCCCTCTTCCAACACTTGTTGTACGGGGTAGTTAGACAGAGGCGGAAAAGGGGCGGATCAGGCAGTGGGCGGTCGTTGGCCCCGGATGCGCAGGGCCAATTCCAATGTCAGCCCTGTATGTCCAGGGCCGGCAGCATGAACAAACTTATTCCATGTCGGCGGGGGACGGTGGGGGATGGCAGGGGATGGTGGGCCCAGGGCTCCGTAAGGGCAGTAGGAGGCACAGGACATTCCTCGCGGCCTGACCCTGGCCTTGGGAGGCCAGATCAGGGGTCAGGCTATGGGGAATGCACTTTTGGAGCCAGCGGCAGGGGATTGTGGCTTTTCAATGGAGCTGCGGTGCCATGGCAATCAGACACCATGGCACCATGGCTCGATTGAAAAGCCTTGACTGAGTTAGCCGGACAAGGCCTATATGTGCAGGCCGGACTGAATTGGGGTCCCGGCCTGCACATATAGGGGTATGTTTACTAAACTCCGTTGCTGTGCGGGTCCCCGTTAGTGTGCGTGTGCCATATAAGGAGTGGGCGGTTCAGGCAGAGAAAAGAAAAAAAACGGAGCGTACGTGTGTGCGTCGCGCTAATGTGCGGGGCCCACATTAGCGCGTGGCAAGGCTAAGTGGGGCGCTGCTGCATAACCAAACAACAGAGCCGTAGTACAACGGTGAAGACACTGACCTATGGTGCAGGGGCCAGGGGTTCAAACCCCCATTACACTCTTCAAAAAAGACCAGCTGAGGCATCAACTTTTATGGGCAAAAGTGGTGTAGGAGGCATATTGATTATGGGCGGCAGAAGGCGGCGCACTCTTTTTTTTATACGGCATGAGGCGGCGCGCTGTTCATTGTGGGTGGCAGATGGCGGCGCACTGTTAAGGTTGGGCGGCAGAGGGCGGCGCGCTGATAAAATTGGGCAACAGAAGGCGGCGAGCCGGTGGGCAGAAGGCAGCGTGCTGATGTGTGAGGGGGCAGCCCAATAGTGGGAGGGATAAGTGGCGCGCTGATGTGCAAATACCAGGAATGGAGCCATAGCACACTGGTGAAAACACTGACCACTCGTGCAGGCATCATGGGTTCAATTCCCCACAGTGCCCATTGAAGACAGCTGGCTGAGGCATTATTTTAAGGGGCATGCCCATGTTGGGCGGCATAAGGCGGCGCGCTGTTAATGTTACACGGCAGAAGGCAGCGCACTGCTAATTTTGTGCGCCACAAGACGGCGCGCCGATGGCTACAAGGCTGCGTGCTGCTGCTCAAACACAGGAACAGAGCCACAGCACAATGGTTGTGACACTGACTAATGGTGCAGGGACCAGGGGTTCAATCCCTCACAATGCCCATTGAAAAAGACTAGCAGAGGCAGTATGTTTTATGTTGTGGAGTGCTGTAGGAGGCCCTCTAATTTTATTTTGTGATAACAACTAGCAAATGCACGCTCCCAGCATGTTAACATAAGGCAGCCCATAAGGCACATGTTACAGTGCACCGTCCGCCAAGGCACCCTAGAATGTCCCCTATAGGGCAGCATGTATGTTGCGACACAGGATAATGTATAGTGCACTCTATATGGATGGCAACCATAAAGTGCCGTATACGGCGCCCCATAAAGCACCCTCAGAGGCACCTTATGGGTACAGTACGCTCAGGGTGTTATTGCTGGCAGCAACATATGTACAGTAAAGTAAAAAGATGCTGTAGACACCCCTATTACAGAACCCCACTGTGGGTTTGAACCCATGACCACTGGCTGCACAGGCAGTGACGTAACCATTGGGCTACAGCTCCATAGCTGTAAGCAAGCCCCTGGCTGGCTGCAGATAGCCTGCACGTCACCTCACAGAGTCTGCCGGTGTAAACAGGATAGGGTTAGGCCACACGTACCCATGATGCACTGCACATGCAAATTAGCTGTCCACAGATGGACACAAGATGGGGAATGCACCCCTACAGCACCTCGGCCCTGTTGGGGGAAGTGACCGGGTGCACCCACACAGCACCTCCGCCTGGTAGGGGGCACTGACCAGGTGTTTTACTGGCACAGAGTAGCTACACACCGTTACATCGTGCGGGTTCTGTGCTCACCCTGAGTGTGCAATGAGGCGCCCAGGACCAGGTCCACAACACCTTCCATGGCTGATGGAGGCCAAGCAGTGTTAATGTGTAAGATAGCTAGTTTCTGCACAATCACCATGGATATCCCACTCAGGCACAGCCCCCCTGGGGCTCCCCCCCCCCCCCAGGCACCAAACATGGTCCCCCATCAAGAGATCCACACTCTACCTCCCTGCAAAGGTGGCAGTAGAGGGCAACAGCAACCCAAGTCCTGCTGAGGAACACACACACCCCCCCCAGGCAGCTCCATACACAGCCATAAGACCAGGATAAGGTAAGCTGCCCCCCACCACCAGATACTCCCCTGCAGCAAGCCATTCCAGCTACAAACTGTCTGCTGGTTAGTCCATAGTGCATGTTCCCAATGGAGACACATGTACCCAGAACTGGGCTGCCAGCATACACAGCAAGCAGATAAATCAGTGACTGGGTCCCAAATAGAAACCCATATCTATCACATGAGGAATACTGCATAGCACTATGGGGGTGCCTAGCCATGCTGTGGTCACTGCACAGTCAGGGTGAGCGTGATCTCCCAGAAGAACATGGTTTGGCCACCCTGTCTGTGTAGGTGGTGGCCGGACACTACAATGTCCCTGCCAGTGCCCTATGGCCGGTGCAGATGCATCCTGGCCAGGCCACCCTGTCCTGGCTATACCCATGGTACCTTGCACCTCATTATGCACATTGGCAGGCCAATACTGGCAACAGTGCTGGCAGTGTGGGCTGTGGAAGGGGCTTGCAGACAGACACACACTTGGTAGACAGACACACACTTCCACACCTATGCCATCATGGTGCTACTATTGAGGAGGTAATTAGCCTTGCCCACCAAACCGGTCCTGGGCACGGCAAGGCATGGATATGGTACGCAGTACAGCTGGGGGTCACTCCCCAGGGTGGTAAACACCATCAGAGGGCAGGCCTGGAGCATGCACCGCAAACACCTAACAGATTGTTCGGATGGGGTCAACTAGCAGTATGTGCGTAACGTATGGATATCTATCTGCCAGTACTCCTAGCAAACGTCTCAGAGCTGTGTACCGTATACCTCAGGTGTAGGGTGACATTGTTAAGTTATGCAAGTGCTAGTTTTGGGAGTTGCATGCAGAGTCCAATGGTCTGCCTCTCCAGGAGACATTGGCCAATGAGGCCTGTGGGTGTGGGTGTGGGTGTGTCTGCCCTTGATGGCTGCTGCTTTACGGCACAGATTCCCAACTCCAGTCCAGGTTTGCATCACACTGTTCGGGTTTTCCTGCTGTCCCTCATGGATATGCATGAGCTACATCTACATACCATGGGTGTGGTGCATAGATATACAGCACAGGCATTTGTATGAGTGGCATCATGGAACCTGACTGGTGTGTGCCCCACCAGGACTGCATTTGGGTGATTCTGCTCTGGGTACTGGCCCTGTTCATGGTGTCTGTGCTCAGTGGGGTAAACGATAGACGTATTGCCATTGCATATGTCCTCGCCAGGAAAGGTGTGCCCTTACTATCACTGTTTAATTGGGGGAAAAATATGTGGGCAAGATTGGCAGTTGCCCCAGTTGGGCTTTGAACCTGTGACCTTCTGCTCTTGCATACAGTGTCTGTAGTCACAGATTGGGTGGATTCCCTGGAATGTCCATGACTGTGGATCCGGCAGGGCCTATCTGTTGCAGTCTGTTGCAGTGGACAGTGGCAGCCTGCACATGGCTAGGCCTCTGTCTTCTGTCGCTAGCAGCCACTGCCCCCTGCACCACATGTACTTGTCCGCCAACATGCTGGCATGAGCTTCTCCCATAAAAAGCATGTGACCTGATTGGAATGTGGCAGTACGGGACTGCATTTGGGGTACTTGGCTGTGGGTAATGCCCATTGTTGTGGTGTGTGTGCGTTGTTGGGTAAAATATGGGTGTTTTCCCCATGCTTATGTCCCCTGCAATACAGGGGTGTCTGCGCTATCTGTGTTTAGTGGTAGGTAAAATATAGGGACTGGGCTGGCAAGTGCCCCAGCTGGGCTTTGAACCTCTAACCTTCTGGTCTTAGAGGTATTGATTCTGTCCACTGCACCACACTATGGCCACAGAGACAGTGCAGCCCCTGGAGGTAGTGAGCCTGGCAGGATGGAGTCACAAACCCTGCTCTACGCAATTTTACTGTGGGCATATGCACCCTGTCTGGTGACAAACGTGCACATAAACCCCGGAAATGACCACGGGAAATGGGGGACAAAATATCACCATGCTGGGCAACAGTGATATTAATGGGCAACCATAGCAAACACTCCCAGGAAAGCACCACAAAAGGAAATGTTTTTTGGAAGAGTCTCCGTTCCGTAAACCCTTCCAAAATTCATTTCTTTTTTCTGGAGCTTTGCTGGGTGTGTTTTCTGTATTTGCCCATTACTATAACTGTTCCCCAGCTCACTTACTATTTTTAATAGTTGTGTTGTGGTCATTTTCTAATTTTATTTGCACTTTTGTGCTGTGCACATGTATCACACTGCTCACGTTTTGCTGGTTTCCCCGGTTTTGCTGTACATTGCTGACGGAAATGGTTTGTCTTCCCTTTAAATGCTTTCTACCGCGAGTGATTCACTCGCGCTATTTTTTTTGTGGAAATTCAGCCCCGATAATGTGCGCCCCGCCTCTCCCCTCCCCTTCCCCGCCCATTAACCTCTTCTCTCCGCCCCTCCGGGGCCTTCCTCCGCCCTCCGTTAGCCTTTCCACGCCTCTATCGGACATTTGCGGGCCCGTACTTGTGCGCCACCCGTTACTGTGACGCGCAAGTGTGCGGGGCTTCATCGCACGTTTGCGGGGCGTTTAAGCGCTCTTAACTACCGCTTTTAGTGCGCTATTTTGCAGCGCGCAAATTAGCGGTTTTTAGTAAACATGCCCCATAGTCCTTGACGTGAATCTGATCTCGTGGGGCTAGATGTGCTCCCCAGGATCAGAATCCTGGCTAACTCTGTGCATTCAGTTCTGACCAGAGGCACAGAGGGCCGTGACATCCATATCAGAATCGGGCTCTTAGGGAAGAACAACCCAAACTGCAATTACATGATGCAAGGTTCCACATTAGAAATCAGCACCCAAGAAAGGGATCTAGGCATCATTCTGAATAATATGTTGACATCCTCTGCTCAGTGTGCAGCTTCAGTCAAGAAAGCAAATAGAATACTAGGAGTCATAAGGAAAGGAATGGAGAATAAAACAAAGGATATTATAATGCCTCTGTATCGTTCCATGGTGCAACCACACCTTGAATATTGTGTGCAGTTCTGGTCGTCATATCTTAAAAAGGATATAGCAGAATCAGAAAAGATACACAGAAGAGCCACCAAAATGGTAAAGGGGATGGAAGGATACCCCTATGAGGAAAGGCTTAAAAGGTTAGGGGTCTTCAACTTGGAAAAGAGAGCTGAGGTGAGATATGATAGAGGTCTATAGATTAATTAATGGAGTGGAATGGATAAACATAGATTGGTTGTTTACACCATCAAAAAGTAGAAAGACTACGGGACATGCAATGAAGCTACAGTGTAACCCACTTAAGACTAATAAGAGAAAATATAATCAAACTCTGGAATTCGATACCGGAGGATGAAGTAAAAGCTGTTAGTATAGCTAGGTTTAAAAAAAAGGGTTGGACAAGTTCCTGGAGGAAAAGTCCATAAACCATTATTAAAGAGGACTTGGGAAATCCACTGCTTGCCCTGGGACAAGCATTGTGGAACCTATGTGTCTTTTTGGGAACCTGCTAGTTACTTGTGACATGGTTTGGCCGCTCTTGAAAACAGAATACTGGGCTTGATGGACCTTGGTCTGACCCAGTATGGTATTTTTTATGTTCTTATATTCTCTTGTAATTTAACAACTTTGAATAATTTTATGTCATCTGTAAATCTTCAGTTTTCTTCAGATCTTTACTTGAAGATCATTCCTTTCAGGTCTAGTGCAATTCCACTTTCTCATCTTCTACTCCCCTTTCTTTAGGTACACAGGGATAAATCTTGACTCCCACTCTGTTCAAAAATTTTCCGGTGCTACTGGCTACCTTAATTCCATCTCTTGGTGTCTTTGCTTTTTTCTATAGACATAATATATGAGGAATATATGGGGGGGGGGGGGGGCATATTTTAGAAGCTCTTTTCATAATTTGGACATCTGAAAATGGGTATTCAGACATTGAAATCACAGAGACGTCCCTGGACCCATTTTAGAAACCGAGTATATAGATGTCCCTAGTGCAAGGATGTCCGTATAGCATGGGGCAGGGAGGAGGTGAGGCCTGGGAGGAGCAACAGAGATGCACGTCATGTTGCAATTTCAGAATGGCACAAGCATGTCCTGGCCCTGGTGGATGAGGCCTCCATATCTAGACCGGCTCCTGACCATGAAGAAGGTGCAAAAAAATGCTTATTTCATGATTACAATGCCTCCAGGAGGCCTCCTGTTCTGATGCAAATAAACAGGTCCCAAACCCCAAAGACATTTGTATGCCAATGTCAAAAGTTTAAACCTTATCCAAAAAGCTATTGGTAACAAGTGTAATCTATTAAGCTAGGAGAAGCTGTATCTCATCTATGTGCCTTCTTGATTAATGCTGCAGATATATTGTGAATTCATTGTAACCATGACAATTAATTCTTGTGGTGTATATATTTAGTTGTTTGCACTGAATAAAACACTCCCCATTTCACAAGAGTCTACGGGGCTTCAGTATCACACTACAGACTACTAGTATTTTTCCAGGGTGCAAAAAGATAAAATGCATGTGATAAATTAGGCCTTGAGATCACCTATTATTATTGACTCGCTTACAGTTGAAATGGACTGACACAAGGAAATACATTTTAAATGTGAATAATTACAGAGAGTTAAGCTGTGATAACATTTTTAATTATTTGGAGTCACAAACTGAAAGGTAGCAGCATCTGGAATCTTCTATAATAGATGAAATGTCAAAGGCAACTTAAGCGCTAAATTCCAATTCTGGGAGAAGTCAGATATGTGTGTCTGAAAACTGATCTGCTTGAAATGGTGATCAGTGGAATTAATCCCTTTGTTACACAATATGAAAAGATACTGTATATGTGCTCTGGAATTAATAAAGTGATTTTTCCCTCCTGTTTAAAGTTTCAAATTCATCTCATTACTCAACAGATGATGATATACATTTAAAGTCAATATTTGTTGCCTTTACTTAACCCATAAAGCGCATTGTTAGCAGTCCATTTACTGATCTGTCTGGGTGCTCTGAGGCCATGGCTCATTGTCAGGGTCAGAACAGGGTTAGTGTCAAGGCAGAGGTATTGAGCACCCATGATTAACTACAGTTTCCTCGTATGTCTATTTATCCTTTCAGACTGGCTTGATCAGGATGGGATAAGCCATTTGCTAAATGGCAAGGGTCTCTCGGATTAAAGAAGCAGCTGATCGGTGAGTTTGTTATCTAAGCGGAACACATCAGAACCTTGCAAAGACCCAACCTGCCAAGAAAGCTTAAAGGTCACAGCTGGTGCAGCTGTTGTATTGATTTAGCAACCTACAGAGCACTGAAGGGACAGTTCAAATAATTTTGCAAAACAGAAGAATTTTTGAAAAAGGGGCCTATGTTCAGGAAGACCTTATTGTCTTTTCTGCAGACTGGTTGCCCTTTCTCTTCTACGTCTGCAGTTGTTGTTTTCTCATTCTGCACAAATTGATCCCAAAGACAACTCACAGCTGTGAGTAATCTGATTTAACTTGAAATCTGAGGCTGGAAATTCTATGAGAAATCACCATGTACTATAGCAAAGGATTATATGGCTCTTCGGTTGGAATATATCAAACAGGCATATAACATTTAGATCTATAGCTTCATTTGTTCTATATTTTATTCTGAACATGGCTAGTGCCTTATGACATTATTGGGATTACATTTTTAATGGGCTGCAATGCAGGCGGGAGGACTTACCTAACCTATGAACAGATACTAATAGGTGTACATATAAAAATAAGCTTTGGGATACTGTGATCAGTTTTGAAGGCTGTATGTTGCTAGGGATATAAGAAGACTGGAAGCTGTCCAAGAGAAAGCAACCCAACTATTGCTATGATGATCTTGGCAGGAATCATTAAGTGTAGCTCCCTCCAGAAATCAGCTAATATGGATTCAAAATCTGGCCAAAATGGATCCTAAGTCTGGTGTCACCGGTGAGAGATAGCTGACATATCCTCTTCTCAGGCATTATGAACACTGCCTCCTTGGTATCCTCAGTACAAGTCAGGCCAGAGAACATCCTGCAATGGATAATCCATAGTACTTGCCACTCCGTCACCGGACTAGCCTTGGGATGATAAATATTGAATAAACACTTTTGTCCAATGGCTCCTTGGATCCTTTTGACTTCCAATCGATTTATTGAGACCTCATGAGAGTTAAAGATTCAGTCATAATCTGGACAGCCTGGATATGCACCTGATTCTGCTCCCGTGGGAGCTAGATGGCCCTGCGGGAGCAGAATCGGCGCACAGGGCCTGGACGTCCCGGATGTGCCCCGATTCCATCCTGCTATATGTCTCACAGACTCCACAGGCTAGCTCAGTGGAGCTGCAGTGCAGTGGAGCAGTGGAGCAGAATCGGCGCACAGGGCCTGGACGTCCTGGATGTGCCCCGATTCCATCCTGCTATATGTCTCACAGACTCCACAGGCTAGCTCAGTGGAGCTGCAGTGCAGTGGAGCAGTGGAGCAGAATCGGCGCACAGGGCCTGGACGTCCTGGATGTGCCCCGATTCCATCCTGCTATATGTCTCACAGACTCCACAGGCTACCTCAGCCTAGGCTCCTGCATGGAGCTGCGGTGCAGTGGAGCTGCGGTGCATGGAGCTGCGGTGCAGTCGCCTGCATAAGACCGAACTGCCCCTTTCCCCACCACCTGACTCCCGATTGGGCCTGCCAAGGCCTGGATTGGGCTGTGGGGAACCTCCTGCCCATCTCACCACTGTCCGGGGTCCCAGGCTGGCCGGCCTCCGATGTCGGGAGTGACTTATTCCACCTCCAAGGTGGAATAAGTCCCCCGTCTAACTAGCCATACCTGGACATACAGGCCATTGCCAGAACAGGCCCTGTACGACCGGGTTGGAGATCATGCCTCCGGCTGGCCCCTGCACCTCTCTTGGCCCACCCCCTCCCACCATCGTGCAGAGCTCCCTGCTTATCGCTGCTGTACGTGCAGGGAGCTCTTTGACAGGAATATGACCGAGGCGATTAGTGGGGAATATACATCTGACCGGGACATACATACCTGCTAAACCCAGGTCAGAATAGACTGCTTAGTTTTCTCATGTAAGCCTTATTATATAATAATGCGTGTCTACAATAATAGCAATGGTAATTTCTCTTTGCCCCATGGAACACTGGTAGAACCTACTGACAGGAAGAACAGACGGGGAATGAATTAGCAAGTCAATATTGACATTGATAGTGAAGCTAAAGTCTTTTTGGTGGCTCTTCTATAAGGGCAGCTAAACAATGCTATAAGAAAGAGCAAGAGTAGGAACACCTGATTTAAATAATGCTCAGGATTTTTGAATTTTGAAGGTATGAAAGGTGTTTTGAGGTAATCTACATGGAGGGAGCCATGTTTACAACACTAACAGCACTGAAACAGCTGATACGGATTTCCAAGACAGCTATGGGGTAACCTGCATGGCACAATCATAGTTATAATCCTAACATCTGTCAGAATGGAATGGCATAGCCAGATGTTTCAATGCATTGATAAGGCAGGCAAAGGGAGAACTTGAGAAGAAGTTTGCTGCGGAAGCAAAAACGCGTAATAAAGACATTTTCAAGTACATTCATATCAAAAAACCTGTGAGAGAGTCAGTTGGTCCATTAGATGATAGAGGGGTTAAAGGGGCACTAAGAGGCGACAAGGGCTTAATGGGAGACTGCCAACATGGCTTTAGACAAGGAAGATCTTGTTTTACTAATCTGTTATGTTTTTTTGAAGGTGTGAATAAACAGGTAGACAAAGGTGAGTCTGTTGATATAGTGTATTTGGACTTTCAGAAAGCCTTTGAGAAGGTCCCTCATCAGAGACTTTTGGCAAAACTAAAGAGTCATGGGACAGGAGGCAGTGTACTATTGTGGATCAGGAACTGGCTAAAAGAGAAAGCAGAGGGTAGGGCTAAATGGCCAATTTTCCCAATGGAGAAAGGTAAATAGTGGTGTACCCCAGGGATCTGTGCTGGGTCTGCTGCTTTTTGACATATTCATAAATGACCTGGAAAAGGGAATAACGAGTGAGGTTATCAAATTTGCAGATGACACAAAACTATTTAAAGAAGATTGTGGAAAATTGCAAGAGGATAAATTGGAAGACTGGGCATCAAAATGGCAGATGAAATTTAATGTGGACAAGTGCAAAGTTATGCACCTAGGGAAGAACAACCCAAACTATGCTTACACGATGCAAGGTTCCACATTAGGAACCACCACCCAGGAAAAAGATTTAGGCATCATTGTAGATAACATGTTAAAACCCTCGGCCCAGTGTGCCGTGGTGGCCAAGAGAGCAAATAGAATGCTAGGTATCATAAGGAAAGGAATGGAAAATAAAACAAAGGATATTATGATGCCTTTATATCGTTCCATGGTGAGACTGCACCTTGAGTATTGTGTGCAATTCTGGTCGCCGTATCTTAAAAAGATATAGCTTTAATAGAAAAGGTTCAGAGAAGAGCCACCAAAATGGTAAAGGGGATGGAAGGATACCCCTATGAAGAAAGGTTAAAAAGGTTAGGGTTCTTTAATCTGGAAAAGAGATGGCTGAGGGGAGATATGATAGAAGTCTATAAATTAATGAACAGAGTGGAACGGGTAAACATAGATCGATTGTTTACGTTATCAGAATATAAAAAGACTAGGGGACATGCAATGAAGCTACAGGGTAAACTATTTAAGACTAATAAAAGAAAATATTTTTTAACTCAACGTGTAATCAAACTCTGGAATTTGTTACCGGAGGATGTAGTAATGGCTGTTAGTGTAGCTGGGTTTAAAAAAGGTTTGGACAAGTTCCTGGAGGAAAGGTCCATAAACCATTATTAAGAAGGGACCCAGGATATCAATGCTTAACCCAATACAAGCATTGTGGAACCTGTGTCTTTTGGGGAAACTGCTAGGTACATATGACCTAGATTGGCCACTGTTGGAAACAGGATACTGGGCTTGATGGACCTTGGTCTGACCCAGTATGGCATATCTTATGTTCTTATGTTCTTATGATTGTGTGGCTTATTACAAACCCTGGTGGTAAGACATGAGTGGAGGCCTAAGTGTTGAACTAAGTCTGAGGGGCATGTTTACTAAAGTCCGCAAATTTGCGCGCCGCAAAATAGCGCACGGCAACGCGCCACTGAAACGTGCATAAACGCGTTTAAACGCCCCGCACACGTGCGTGTCACCCCCGCACAGGTACGCGACACACCAACGGGCCCCGTACAAGTGCGGGCCCGCAAATGTCCGATAGAGGCGTGGAACGGCTAAAGGAGGGTGGAGGAAGGCTCCGGAGGGGCGGAGGAGGGACGGGGTCAATGGGTGGAGAGTGGGAGGGGAGAGGGTCCCCGCACAGTAACCGGGCCCCGAATTTGCATGTAAAAACTACCGCGAGTGAAACACTCGCGGTAGAAAGCATTTAAAGGGAAGAGAAACCATTTCCGTCATCAATGTACAGCAAAACCGGGGAAACCTGCAAAACGTCAGCAGTGTGATACATGTGCACAGAACAAAAGTGCAAATAAAAAGCGAAAATGACCACAAACAACATCTAAAACATTAAAAGTCTGCGGGGGAACAGTGCTAGCAATGGGCACAAATAAGAAACACACCCAGGAAAGTTTACAAAAAAATGAATGAACCATGGAAAGGTGTATGGAGGGGAGACTCAACCAAAAAAAAACCAACCCCACTTTTGTAGCTGTCCTGGGAGTGTCCCCCATGTATGTTCATGAAAATCTCTGTAGGCCATGTTGGTTATATCTTATCGCCCCTTTCCGTGGTCATGTCTGGGTATGATTTGTACGTTTGTCACCGGACAGGGTGAAGGAGCCCATAGTAAAATTGTGCAGAGCAGGGTGTGTGACCCCATCCTGCCAGTTTTATCATCCCCAGGTACTGCACCATCTCTGTGGCAACAGTGTAGTGCAGTGGACAGAGCCAGTACCTATAAGACCATAGGGTCACAGGTTCAAATCCCATCTGGGGCTCATGGCAATATGTTCTCCACCACTAATCAGAGATATGGAAGACACCCCTTGTTTTGCAGAGAACATTAGCATGTTGCAAACATCCTTCTTATACTCCACACCGCACACACATCAGAACAATGGGCATCAGCCACATCCGAGTTGCCCAAATGCAGTCCTGGAGTGGCTCCACTCAATTAGGACATATGCTTATGCTAAGATAAGGACATGCTAGTATGTTGGTGGGACTGTACAGATGGTGGAGAGGGAAGTGGCTGCCAGCCACAGCATACATTTGACTAGCGAGGTGCAGGCTGCCACCGTCCACTAGTGACAGACAGCCCCTGTTGGATGTACAGTCATGGACGTCCCAGGGAACTCCACCAAGCTGTAGATACACAGTGGTGCAGTGTACACAGAAAGTGTATGAAACAACAGAAGGTCACAGGTTCAAAGTTCGGCTGGGGATATTGGCAATCATGAGCACATATTTTACTCACAAATAAACCATGGTAGTAAGCAAAACCTTTAAGGCAGAGGACAGTGGCCTCAGTAAAACCCCCAACATTTACCATCACAACCACACACACCATGAACAGGGCGATCACCTAGAGCAGAGTATCCCAAATACAGTTTTGGACGACCACACAACAGTCAGGTTCCATGCTGCCTCTAATACAAATGACTGTGCTGCATATCTATGTACCACCCTCATGTCATGCAGATGTAGCACATGCATATCCAGGAGGGACAGCATAAAACTACAACAGTGTCAGCCACACCATGAGATGATGTGGGAATGCCTGATGAAAAGCACCAGCCAACAGGCCCTGACACACCCACGCCCACAGGCTGCATTGGACAATGCATCCTGGAAAGGCAGGACATTGGGCCCTGCCTGTAACCGCCAATAGTAGCAGTTGCAGATGTCACCAATGCCACCCCACACCTGGGGACATGGTACACAGCTATCTAATGTCATCATTGAACACAGTGAAATATGGATGTATATGTTCAGCACATTTTGCCCATTGAGCACCACATGACAATCATGCAGATGTGGGTCATGTGTGCAGCAGGTCTGTTGTATGACAGTGTGTACATCCTGGGTGGGTGACCCCCACCAGCTATGTGTAACATATCCATGCCTGTACTGTTCCCAGGACTGTTGTGTCGCATAGGGCTGTTAAACCACTTGATTGTACCACACAAGACGACCAACCCTGGTAATGGTCACAGCAATGTGAAACATCAACATACACTCACAAGAAAGGCAGGGCTAAAAGATAGGCATGTTGGAAGGGTTTCTGGCTCATGCAGCATAACATGTGCATGAGTCAACATTGCTGAAGGAGAGAGCATGTGTCCCCACACCAATGGATATTTTCCCCTAGGTAGTCACCCCAAACCCATAATGCACAGCATAGGTAGTTGCATACATGCACAGTGGATGTTCAACAACTGAGTGGCACCAGCACTAACAGGGCCTGCAGCATGTTAGCCGAGGTGTACTGGTATCAGTGGGGTCAGTGGCAGGTGGCCAGAGAAGATGGAGCCAGAGAGACCCTGACACGTGGGTGCACTGGCCCATAACAGAAAGGGCCGCTAGGACAAACAGACATGCTATTTGCAGGGTCTACATTGACTCAGTGTCCGCATGGTGGTGCAGGGGACACAGCCAGTGTGTTGTGGAGACAAAGATAACAAGTTCAACTCCCAGCTGGGGCCATCGGCAACACAGTGCACATATTTTATCCACCAGTAAACCGTTATTGGGAATAAAACCCACACCTGCAGAGAAGAAAAGTTCTTTCTGAGGATTGTTATTTTACCATAAGTAGCTCATAGCCCTCAGAAATGTCCAACACCTACAGCAGAGTACACACAATGCAGTACCGGAGGGCCACATGTCAGTTAGCTGTGATGCTGTCCCCAATATAACGCCTCTTTATCATGGTGGTGTACGCCTACTGCTGGCAGAGGGGGCAGTGGCTGCTGCACCACAGCAGATGCTGGCCTAGCTACCCTCATGTGGCTGCAGTCCAATCCACCAGACAGGCACTGTGTGACAAACAGCCATGGACTCCCCCGGGAATGAGCTGTTGCTGTGCTAAGACGGTGGTGCAGTACACATAGCAAGTGCCCCAAGAGCAGAAGGCCCTAGGTTCAAATCTCAGCTGGGGCACCTGCCATCCCACCCCCCATTTTCTTTCACATGCACAAAACCTGCTATTAAAGACTGCAATTCCCCTGCTGATGAGAGAAGCGTTGGAAAAGACAACTTATTTTACAATAAACAGCACACACCACATAAACATATGCCTCGCCCACAGTACAGTCCCCCAAATGCAGCCATGCAGGCACAAAGAACACCCATGTTCGCTGATGTATCCAATAAAGATGCGTGTGCTGCAAGTTAATTGAACACCACCATGGTATGAATCTGTCTGAGAGGCATATTCATCACGGACATCATGAAAACCTGACCAGTGTGTGTGCCATATTGCCTGGTTTTTCTGAAAATATGGCCTACAGCAGTGGGCAACAGGGCCAGAAACAGCTGCACCTGCAGGCCCCAATATCTGATGACCAATGCAGTGGCAGGATGTTGGGCCCTGTGTGCCCCTCCAATAACTAGCATGTGCAGACATTACCAATCACACACTACACATGGCGATACCTCACACGCATATCAGAAGCCTGGTATGAGCAGTGACTGTTAGAAATGTCTATGCGAAGCACAAGCAGATCATCGAGCTGTAACATACCAACGTCTCAGATGTATGTACAATGTGTGTCAGGTCAGGTGCCCTCCAGAGATTGTCAGCCTGGAACATATCACAACAAATGTACCCCAACGTTGCCATACCCCCAGTGTGCCCATTACTGTTGCGTTGGTCTCTGCTCCTAAATAACCGTACATCGTCTCACTGCTGTCCTAGGTGTAGGGAGTGTGTGTCTGTTGATCCAGTGTGTGCTGGCTGCCAACACCTCCCACAGCCCACAATGATAGCACCGTTGCCAGTATTGGTCTGCAAATACTGATTTTTCCCCAATCTGTAATCTGTAAATATGTATTTAAATGTTAAATGTAAATGTGAATGTAAATAAGTTTACCCCCAAAACAGTAACCATGTGTGCCGTGACCTCCCATTCCTCTATGTATATACTCCCCCACTGTCCTGATCGACTTATCCCAAAAGAAGAATCAAACCGCTACTGATCGCTGGAAGCAGCGGTATATAAATGTGTTCAAAATAAATAAATAAAAATAAAAATGTGCATAATGAGGAGCAAAGTACTCTGGGTATAGAACACACAGGGTGGCAGGAGCAGGATGCAGCTACACAGGGCAAATGTGCATGCCTAGGACCATGTTGTGCCTTGCTATCACCTCCACAAACATGGTGCCCATAGCATGTACGGTGAGGAGGCAACCCTCACCACGAATGATCAGTGATCACGCCATGGCTAGGTTACAACATATTGCCATACAGTAGTTCTCCTCTGTGATTTTTATGGGTTGTGTGTATATATAGGGGGCCCAATCACTGAGTCAACTGCATGGGGGTTGTGCAAACATCCCAGTAATGGGTGCACAGAGTGTCCCTGGTAGCATGCAGTATGGACCGTCAAGCGGCCTGAAAGCAGTTACCATGTGTTTGGCTGGAACACCTTGCAGGGTCAGTAGCTGGCCACACACTGTGGCCTCTGCTGCAAAATGTCAGATGGTGTTGGTTGAGCTGGGTGGCTCTGGCTCAGCTGTTTGTCTGCCTGATCTAGACATATGGATATGTTCAAAATTGCAGAGAGTGACCTGTAGGTACTGGGTACGACAGGCAGAATGAGGTTGCTGGCAACTGCTAGCACTGTAGTTGGGCTACAGAATGTGCATATTGTAATATTGTGCAAAGTGTGTTTGACAGGAAAGTGCAGGTGGTCAGACACATATAGCCAATGTGGCCAGAAATCACCCTTACCCCTTCACATATATTATGAAGAGCAGGGCTCTCACAAAGGAGATGCACCCTTGGGTGAGCATTGTAGCCCACAAGGCCCAGATGGGTCAGGGAAATACAGATGCCTGAAGGAGGACTGTATACATCAACCTATCAGACATTGTCTGACAAGCTGATCTGATGTTCTTGGCCCTCTCAGCCAGGACAGGTGCTGTGTGTCTCACCTCACACTCAGGGTGATTAAAAGCCACACACACTGTGAGGTTCTGTACCCACTCTGTACCTGCAACACAGAAGGTCTGTCCACAAAACTATGTCCAGGTGCTGTGTGGTTGCACACCCTATCGTTGGAACATTAGTAGACTGCTGCTTTGCATGTGCAGTGCATCATGGGGGTGAGTGGACTGACGTTACCCTGTTAACTGCAGCACAAAGTCTGCCTAGGTCATATTGCAGACAGCCAGATAGTCTCATCACAACCCCAGAGCTGTAGTCCAGTGGTGACTGCAATGCCTCAGGAGCAAAAGGTTGTTAGTTCAAATTCTAAATGTGGTTCTACAAGGAAAGTATTTTATATATCCTGACTTTGGCCCATAGACTCCACCAGTCAGCAGTAGTGTGGGGAAACGTTCTGAAAATAAACATACATTGAACAAGGCAGTGTCACATTAGTTAAATTTGTTTTTACAAGGTCCATGGGGGCTCTCAGGTGTGGAACGTGGGTAATGTCCTCAAGTACTGGCAACTTAAACACCATCACAGTGCATTAACCCAGGTAGACCCTATAAGGTGGTCTGTGGGGTACCTGCTGCTGACAGCACTGTGAGGATCTCACAACAACCACCAGTACTCCACAGTCATGGACATGTCATTGGCTGCACCCACCAATAACCTCACTGTATATGGACGTATGCAACCTCTGGCTCCCCATGCAGCAAGGTTAGGTGTGGGCCACAGCTAGATTGATAAGAACAGATGCCTGGCTGGCCAAAGAGGCAATCATGCAGACAGTGTGTTGTTGTTACCAGGGTTGTGGTGCTCCATCAGTGAGAATGGTGTATGACATATGATGTCTGCAGCAGTGTGAGTGTCTTGCCACCAGCAGCACCTCTGTAATGTAGAAAGGGCTCTGGGGCAAGTAATAATGTTGCAAAGTATGAAAATATATGTTGTGCACAGCATAGATGTAGATGGAAAGCACCATGGCCAATGGTGTTACAACGTATGATAATGTGAGCTGCCTGAGACAGGCACTCCAGAGCGCAAAAGGAAGATGTAAGCCATGATGCCTCGTTAAGCAGCCAATGTATCCACCATTGCGCTATATCTCAGCCCCCAGGACTGTATGCCAGCAGATCTACCAAATTGTAATGTGGATTGTGGTGACATGCTGTCCACATTGCCCCAAAATTATAACACGCAACCTATTTTTCCTGTGTAATGCACACATATGAACCCCCGCAAAACACCTATGGCAACCACCAAATCATTGATGTCTGTACATGGTGAGTCAACACAGAACAGAGCCAACTAACACACATCATGCCATATCACCAGGTTGCTTGACCCCTGACGCTGATGGTTTGTTTGCACCCATTGCTATCAGTGGCAGAGCACTATCTGCTATGTGACACACATAGCACACCTCATCTGACAATGGCCTTGGAATCAGTGCATATGTGTCCAGAGGTTCAAGACCACATTGTGTGAACAAGTAATATTCAGAATCATTAAATTATGTTATAGGGAGATGAGAGATACCTTGTAGCTATGTGAGCATGCAAACAACATGAAACCTATTTGTATTAATAAATGTAAAACATGTGTATGAATGATGCGTGCCGCTAATATTTGCACTTTTCAGGAGCGCAGCAATGCGGAACGCATGGGCAAGCAGTTATGAGGGCCGCAGCCATGCGGCGCGCACGTGCTTTCTCCGATACGCGCAAATGCGGAAGTGGCGTCGTTAGCGTTCGCGCGTCTACACGCCCACAAAAAAAATGGCGTCAAGGAGCAGGAAGCCCGCCTTCAGCTACAGGGAGCTGTGCCTCCTGGCCTCCCTTATTGGCCCGAAACAAACAATCCTTTTCCCAGGGCCCTCCAGGAGGATAAACATGGGGAAGGTGCTGAGGGCCTGGGAGAGGGTGACCAGGCGCTTTAAACCGTGAGGCAGACCACCCACGTGAGGTAAGTGAATGGCCACAGGTCACAAAACCATATACACAGACAGGGTTGATGTCAGCTGTCCATGCTGTTGTGTGTAAGTAGCCTAGATAAATTACGTGTAGTAGGGAAACCACATGCCAGATGCATTGTGTACCACATCTGAGTGTGTGCCCATGTAGCCATGTTCAGATCCATGTGCCCACAGAGGGCATGATGACCCCATGGCGTCATGACAGCTGCTGGCATTGATGTACTACAGACCACTGTAACACAGCTAGGCCAACCATCAGCCTAAGGAGTGTCTAGAATCACCATGTGCTGATGGAGGTATCTGCATCTGGAGGGTAACACATAGGGGCAACCATCAGGGGTCGTGGAACCTTCAGCACAAAGGCCCTGACGCACACAGGTGGCCAGGGGTTGTTAACAAATGTGGTATAATACATTCCCCTCCCCTCAGGGCTACAGAGAGCCACTCAAAGTGTGCCCTGGCAACCTGGAGATATAGATCTGCGCCCTCATGTACTATGAAACATAACCCATATCTCCAGGAGGTCAGAGAGGCCATCCAAGTGGGTCCCCTATCACACTGGGCCTATGGTTGTGTGTCCTAATGTAGTTTGAACCCTCCTCCCTAACTCCAGGAGTGCAGAGAGGCCATCCAAGTGGGCTCTCTATCACCCTGGAGCTATGGATCTGTGTCCTAATGTAGTTTGAACCCTCCACCCTAACTCCAGGAGTGCAGAGAGGCCATCCAAGTGGGGTCCCCTATCACCCTGGGCCTATGGTTGTGTGTCCCAATGTAGTTTGAACCCTCCTCCCTAACTCCAGGAGTGCAGAGAGGCCATCCAAGTGGGCTCTCTATCACCCTGGAGCTATGGATCTGTGTCCTAATGTAGTTTGAACCCTCCTCCCTAACCCCAGGAGTGCAGAGAGGCCATCCAAGTGGGCTCTCTATCACCCTGGAGCTATGGATCTGTGTCCTAATGTACTTTGAACCCTCCTCCCTAACCCCAGGAGTGCAGAGAGGCCATCCAAGTGGGTCCCCCATCACCCTGGGCCTATGGTTGTGTGTCCCAATGTAGTTTGAACCCTCCTCCCTAACTCCAGGAGTGCAGAGAGGCCATCCAAGTGGGCTCTCTATCACCCTGGAGCTATGGATCTGTGTCCTAATGTACTTTGAACCCTCCACCCTAACTCCAGGAGTGCAGAGAGGCCATCCAAGTGGGTCCCCCATCACCCTGGGCCTATGGTTTGTGTGTCCCAATGTAGTTTGAACCCTCCTCCCTAACTCCAGGAGTGCAGAGAGGCCATCCAAGTGGGCTCTCTATCACCCTGGAGCTATGGATCTGTGTCCTAATGTAGCTTGAACCCTCCTCCATAACGCCAGGAGTGAAGAGAGGCCATCCAAGTGGGCTCTCTATCACCCTGGAGCTATGGATCTGTGTCCTAATGTAGTTTGAACCCTCCACCCTAACTCCAGGAGTGCAGAGAGGCCATCCAAGTGGGACCGCTATCACCCTGGAGCTATGGATGTGTGTCCTAATGTAGTTTGAACCCTCCTCCCTAACTCCAGGAGTGCAGAGAGGCCATCCAAGTGGGCTCTCTATCACCCTGGAGCTATGGATCTGTGTCCTAATGTAGTTTGAACCCTCCTCCCTAACTCCAGGAGTGCAGAGAGGCCATCCAAGTGGGTCCCCCATCACCCTGGGCCTATGGTTGTGTGTCCTAATGTAGTTTGAACCCTCCTCCCTAACTCCAGGAGTGCAGAGAGGCCATCCAAGTGGGCTCTCTATCACCCTGGAGCTATGGATCTGTGTCCTAATGTAGTTTGAAACCCTCCTCCCTAACCCCAGGAGTGCAGAGAGGCCATCCCAGTGGGGACACTATCACCCCGTTCCTAAGGATGTGCGTCCTATTGTAACTTGACCACTCCTCCCTAACTCCAGGAGTGCAGAGAGGCCATCCAAGTGGGCTCTCTATCACCTGGAGCTATGGATCTGTGTCCTAATGTAGTTTGAACCCTCCTCCCTAACTCCAGGAGTGCAGAGAGGCCCATCCAAGTGGGCTCTCTATCACCCTGGCGCTATGGATCGTGTCCCTAATGTAGTTTGAACCCTCCTCCCTAACTCCAGGAGTGCAGAGAGGCCATCCAAGTGGGCTCTCTATCACCCTGGAGCTATGGATCTGTGTCCTAATGTAGTTTGGAACCCTCCTCCCTAACTCCAGGAGTGCAGAGAGGCCATCCAAGTGGGTCCACTATCACCCTGGAGCTATGGTTGTGTCCTAATGTAGTTTTGCCCTCCCCCTAACTCCAGGAGTGCAGAGAGGCCATCCAAGTGGGTTGTCTGCCACCATGGAGATATGTATGCAGTGACAGTGTAGGCTAACACTCCACCAATCCCCAGTTGTCTGTCCAGCCCATCACAGTAGCCACAGTCACCCTGGTGAATATGGTGGCAGTGTGAGTTGGTGTTCAGTCAATTATCTGTACCTCATGCAGGCCTGATACATTCATCTGGCGTCCAGGGTGTCACCATGTTGCAATGCTGTATCTTGCTGATGATATGCCGTAAGACACCCCAATACCGTGGTGGCTAATAGCTTATTGTAACGGAGGTTGATCTCAGTCCCATATGTCCACCTAGGGTATAGTGGTCCTGGTTGCAACTCACACTTGCCCTATGTGGCACATAGTCCACGCACGCACTGTACATGTATGGACATGTTATGGTAGATGCTGATATGGTTGTGCGTTCACAAAAGCTATCACACAGTACCTCGAGATGGAAGCCCAAACCCTTGCGAGAGGGACATGTGCACAGCTATGTATGCAGAATTGAGGTTTACCTACACAAAAGCATACAGGCACAATGACCCTTTGTCTACATGATACCTCACAGCTGCCTCTGGGGGGTTCCCGACACACATCCAGGTTGCACACTACAGCCTATCATCCACAAATGTACAGGGGCCGAAACAGCACATATCCTGTAATGTGTCATTGTCCGTAGTGTGTGCAGGCACATCTCATAGAACCCTCAGGGACACAGGTCAAGGAACATAAAAACCCCCGAGAAGCTGGAAGGTGACAGATGCATGTCCACCATCGCCAGTATGCTGTGTCTCACAGTCGTCAAGGTACGTCTGATGTAGCTATCAGTAGCCCTATGACATAAAGGACACACAACTCATGTGTTGGGTCAGGTAATTACATCCATGGCCATCTAGATATCCATGTGTCCATGGACCTGCCCCCTTGCCACGGTGCTTAGGGCAAACCACTCAATGTCACATGTATGTGAACACAAACATGTTTACCGTTACATCTGGGTGCCATTGCGTTTGGATTGCATGACATGTACAGTTAATGTGACCCCACATGTATCTAATGTAATACTACTGGGCTAAAGGCCTCCCCATGGACATCCACATTGGCCAAACAAATGTGCCATGCCAATGCCAGGTCTGTCAAGGGTGCCAAAGGGAGACGTCCCCATGCATTTAGGGAGACATGGACCTTGCTCATAGGTGTCGCTGCACACATGGTCCACACACCCAAATTGAGGCATGTATGTGGCACTGGGGACGAATCTGTGCGTCAACCAGAGGGCCACTGGTACACCTCATGCTCATGCCCAGCACACAGACCACAGACAATGTGTGTCTGTGTGCTTGCAGGTGTATCCACGATGTGTGCATGGCCCTGGATGACGTACGACACGGGACATCCCGTGTCGTGTTCCACGCCCTGCAGTGTCTGACTGGGGCTGTTCGGCAGGTGGCCAGTGATGTGGTGCATCTGGCATCCCGATGGCCACCTGCCGAACAGCATTACAGGTAACAAGGCTGGAACCTGTGATGCACCTATCTGCCCACTGCTGCGCTGTGATACCCCCGCCCACACCTCATGAGTTTGTTTATGTTGGGCCTGTTTGCCATTGTGTGATATGTTTTATAATAAACATGTTTTGAACCTGCCTCACTGGTCACGTGGTGTACCTTCACCACACAACATGTAGGCAAGCATGGGAAGGTCCATACACCTGGGTTGGGACATGTAGCGTGGCCATGGCCATCATAATGTTACCTGCACCACATGCATAGCTGTGTGATGAACATGTGTGCATAGGAATGGGACATGGGTAACCACAGGTTCATGTTGCTGTTAATATCTCCCGCCTAAAACAGTCATGTCACAGGGATGTGTCTGTCCCCAACACAATTGCTGGTGCAGATCAGCATCGCAAACACGCATGACACCCATGTGTCCCTCTGACACATGTGTGCCATGGAGGGGCGGGACACGCATGTCATCCCTGCCAATGACAGGGCCAATGGCCACAGAGCCTCACCCAATGTGCACAGTATCAGGGGGTGTGACCGTGGAATGGCCACGATAGTGTTGTTGTAACCCTGCAGCTGCCCAAAATGTGGCCATTGGGCCTATGTGAACATTGGTGTATTGCAGCCACGGGCCTATGCACAGTTCATATGCAGTTATGAATTGGCAGGCAATGCCATGTGTGCAGTTATACAAGACAGTATGGACTCCCCGGCAATACCTGGCCAGTTCTGATCCCCTCTGGTAATGGTCAGGGCAAGCATTTGAACACAAACTATGATATAAAAAAGGAGAGAAACATTGGACGGAGACTTTATATGTATGCAATGTTACAGTAATAGGTATTGCACTATTGGCGACGGCGCTGCCTCTCACGTTCTGGCACGCTGCAAAATACGTTCCCCTGCAGCTGGCCCCACAACGGTCATCTTGTGCCTGTGGCGGGGGTGTGGGTGGTGGTGGTGGCGGTGTGGGCGGCATGGCGGTGGTGCCATCCTTTCCAGGGCAGCTTTGATGCACTCCATGGCCACACACATCCTCCCAAAAGGCATATCTTGGATGTGTTGGCGCAGAAGCACCACCTCCTGTATGAGGCTTTCTCCATTGTGCCGTATAGCTGCAAGTTCCTGGACGAATGCCTGTGTGGGGAAGAGATGGTGGTCATTGAGTTACCTGTGGCGGGTACAATTGTCAAGCAGAACTAGGCAAAACATATCACACAAATACCCTTTGCATGGTACAAACTGTACTACTGAGATACATATTTTGATGTATAGAAACATTATACAAAGGTGTCGTCCATGGCCACACACAGGACATACACCATGTACGTTTTGCTAAGGAAGCCTATCATGGCTCAGGAGGAGTTATAGAAAGGGTGATGTGACTCTGAACAAGAATCCTGTCAGTTCTGGTAGAGGTAATAACACATAGCTCACACATAAAAGACTAACAGTCCCAGAATGCACCAGGTGTCCAGCAGCCATGAGGGGGCTGAAGTGTGAATACATGTGTTCAATCAAGAGAGCTATGAGGTAATCCCTAAGCACTCATCTCAAAGGGCTGGGACTGATTCAGCACAGCTGCGCTGTGATAGGGAGGAGCACACATCAAGACAGAATAACAATAGAGCTTATTCTACAGCTAGCAGCTACAGCAAGACCTACCAGCTCCAGTCCAGCTACAAGCTACAGCCCAGCTACAAGCTCCAGCCCAGCTACAGCAAGGGCTACAGGTTCCAACATCACCTGTATAAGCAGAAGACAAGCCAAACGGATAGAGAAGGACGGAAACCCTCTGGAAGGAAGAGCAGAAAGTCCATTGATAGATCTAGGAGAGTCCCAAGGCAGTACCTATACTGGGAGGTATTCCAAGTGCCAGCAGAGACCATTGGACTGGGGTCACCCAGAGGAATGGAGTGGCAGAGATAGGAATCACCTGTGGGCTACTGGTGAGAGAGAAGACTGCACGTGGAAGGGACCTTAAGACCTATGCCAGAAGGTATGTGAGAGTAGATCCAGTGTCCAGGGATAAAGATTGGAAGGCTGGACATAAGAACTGGAGTACATACTGGCCAGGCTATACAGAGAGGAACCATGGCAGCAAGGGCGGTTCAGGTATGAACACTGATCCGACCCTATCTCTAATAGTGAATGGCAGCAGGGCAATGAGCATTCTCTTGATAGTTCCCTACTGAAAGACTCTCTGTGCTAATTTATGATAGTCACCCTATGCTTATTGATGAAGGGGAAATCACAGCAGATGAAACTATTGATTACCATTGAGTGTTCTCTATCCAAGTGCGATTGCTAGCTCTCTGTGAGGAAACACATCAGCCATCACAAAGAAACCTAACCTTGTTCGTTATTGCACTACGAACAGTTTCCCTAAAGCAGGATATGGCCTCACACAGTATCAGCCAGCCAGCTCAAGGTTTTCAGCTGGGGAATTGATATTAATGAAAACTGCACCTAATAGTGTGTGTGAGCAATGAGAGAATCACTGCAGCATCTCACTCCTACAAAAGCAGAGGTTAACCTAAGCAGCAAGGTTTATTCATTATTTGTGACCTTTCATTTGGTTATTCTTTGCTAGGAAAACATTAGCTAATTGCCTGACAGGTTGAAGGTTGTTTTCATGAGTTGATTTGTGACTTTATGTTATCAATTTAAATACTGCAAGCAAGTAACCTCATTTATATGCTACCAAGCATACTTGTGCTGGGTGAATTAAACCCCATCAATAAAGATGTTGGTTATTGGCTTTACCACTGGTTTCACAACAAAGGTATTGTCTCCGGCTGTGTTTGTGGTAAATGAACTACATTACCCACAATACCTTTCATGTATCATATGAATATATGCATCATCAAGATTGTGTAAGTTCACACACTAGGCAGCCGTCTGAAAAGGTGCTGTGAGACACAGGCACACGGATACACTGTGTGTGCAGAAAACTAGACAACGTCCATCAGATGTACCAGTACTATTAGAGACAGACAGTCAGATAAGTGTACATTGTGTGGGTGGCTGGAGGGTGTGCGACTGACTGCAAACAACACCAGGGGATACACAATGAGTAGGAGATATGGGATGCATACAGGCAGGAACGTTGGGGTCGAGCAGATGGACACACACACACCGGCCATGTGACCAGTGCAGTGCTCATGGACAATGTGCGATGGGGTGTGACCAGCGGTTCCCAGAACATACCCAGGGCTGACCCAACACTCCCACATGTGGGTGACAGCTAAGGTTCTCTCACAACACCAACCCCTCCCGGGGGTGACCCCAGTGGGCAGAAAACAGTGCATGTACACCTTGGGGCCCATGTTGTGTGCCCTCAAGGGCCATGGTGATGTAGTCATGCTGCTGCACAGGGTCCCAGACTCCAGAAGTACATGTACAGGGGTATGCTAGGCATGCAAATGCTAGTGAAAGGCATAAGATAAGTTTGTTCAGCCCTGGATATAGGAGAGTGGGCCATCCCTGATTGTGCCTGGCAGCAGGCAAGGCAGGGGTGAGGTGTGAAGCGGGTCACATCACATCACGGGCCCTATTGACATGTGTTGTTCCACGGTGCAATATTAGCATCCATCCAAATGCAGACAGCAGTGTTGCATATTGCATTGCTCCTGCTGACACACAGCCCTGGGTAGGAAAGAGGACAAAGGGTGTACCCGTACTTGGGGGATGGATCACCTAAGCATACATCCCAAAGGAAACATAGCTCACAAACAAACACATCCAATGCTAGCCTACAGGCACACCCAGTCGCCACAAACACGGTAGGGTGACAGAAGGTGTACACTGTGAGGGCGGCAACATGGCAGGCATCTCAACTGTGGCAGTCGACAGGTGAGGGTAGCCCAGGGCATACACCAACCACGAGACAATGTGCTGTGGAGGCAAGAGCCTGGTGAGCACTATGACACAGGGATGCTGCGTAGTCCAGTAGTGGATACAGCAATGCGGTGCTCGACATCTTGTTATCCCGAGGTGGATAACCCAAAACCTACAATGCAAGTACCAGGGTCAGAGGGGGGAATGAAATGTGTGAGGATCCCAGGTACTACAGCTGTCACTTGGAGACCAACCGTCCAAACCACGGGCATGGGGCAAAACCTTTTCCCACTGCCTAGGAATGGAATGATGTGAGGACTCACGTTACAACACACGTCACCTATGTATGATCCCTCAGGGGAAAGCGGGCATGTGTCTGTGAGATATGTCAAGAGGGAGGACGGAATCCCTAGTGGGCGAATGATCAGTCTGCTCACACCAAGCCACAGGCCAGATGTCCCTGGATGTATACCAGCCCCTGCGTCGCACAGAACAGAGGGTGAGCTAGCAGTTGCATTTGGCACACAAACTTACGTATCCCCTGGTCATGTCATGGAATGTGCCTTTGCCAGGGCCAATGTATAGCATCTGTAGTGGGTGTGGTGGGTCAAAAATATGGAATGTGTGTCTGCCGTCTATAGGCTATTGTGGACGCCAGGGGAAGGTGAGCACAACCTGACCTGTCCTACAGCCATTGCTCACATGCTGGACCTGTATGAGACTGCTGTTCATACGACTGACTAACATGCCACATGGCATCACAAGGTATTCCCCAGCGGATGACGGCAACTGTACATACATGTTTTGAATGGGCATGTTACCGTGAGTGTGAACTGTTTTTTTTCACGTGAACTGTCTGGATCTGCAATGTCAGGAGGGTGCTGAATAGTCTGTTGCTGTCGCAGCTTAACGTTTCCTTTTGGGGATGTAGGTTTGGGATTTGGGATATTGTGTCTGTTTGGGGTCAGGGGAACCTATACCGGGTCTGCCTGTGTAGCTGCTGACGCCCAAAACGCAACTTGGCCTCATCACAGGTTACCTGTGTGATGCCATACAGTTTGGACTTCACTTTATGTCCCCCCCAGCCACATCACCTGATGGCCTCATCCACAATGCTGATGCAAGGACACGTAATATGGCGTATAGACCCTAATGTGCATCCGCCTCAGACTGACTGTACATTAGGAATATACATGTGCGGGACAGCGTCGCCACTCTGGCTGTATGTCACACAGCCAACCCTAGTTGTGGGCATTCAGGTGACCGCAGGGGCGTGTTGCCACCAAAAAACAGGGGAAAGGAACATCTGATTCCTGTCCAGTGTGGATATAGTGCTCTCTGTGTGTATGAGGCTCTGTTCACTATAATGTCGTCTATGATGCTGTGTGGACACCTGTTGATAAAGCCTATGTGGGATGGGGCCATTATCACGGTGCATATCACACATATGTCCCGCCTGTGTATGTGAACCCTGATTTTCGCTGCTGCACGGGACAGTTGTCACAATGTAGCAATGGCACATGGGTGTTCAGCAGTCAGGGGGCCTACACTTCCTGTTATATGTTCACCATTTGGTGTTCCCTCACAACAGAGGCACCTGACGCATCAGTACTGTTACATCTGCATCTGTAGCTGTAAACACTCTCTTGGCTGTCAGCTGTGTGTAACAGTGTCATTGGGCAACAAAGGCACAAAGATTAGGTAAACTCAAATGTGTAATGTGTAATGTGGACACGCATATCACAGCTGTAGAGGGTATGCTGTCACATACACCACATACACAACCCTGAGATGGATTAGAGGTGTGTGTATTTGTGTGTGGTGGCCACGCCCCCTCCACATCTCCCTCTTAGCTGTGCACAGGTTATGTGGGCAAACACACCTGCACAGTATACATAGGGGATGTATACCCTGTGGCACAGTGATTGCTTGCTGGTACTGGTCCGACACAACAATTGTGTGTCATGATATATAGGATGCTGTGCATGTGTGGCTCACACTTTGATTCCCATGCCAGCACTGTGTTGCACATAGTGCACGCTGATGTGTGTCACAAAGATAGCTTCTGTAACAACAAGTGTCTTTGTGTGGCATCTTTAAACCTTGACAGGCCCCCCCAGGGTGCACATCTGTGAGCCCATGTACACACAGCATAGTGATGGTTAATGGAAGGAATGTTAATTACCCACCTTCATTGTCGCGTTGCGAGGCAGCACCACGGGCACGCAGCTCATGTAGTAGCACATCCTCGCCAGTTTCGTTGCGCCTTGGTGCTGCTGCAGCATATCCGTTTCCTGCAGACAACATTGGTGGTGTGTGGCTCCGTGGAGGTCCCATGTGACCCTCCCGGGGACCAGGCCTCTCCCCCTGGCGACTACTCCCCACATCAACCACTGTATCATGCTCTCTGTTCCAAGGTGCGTGCCACACCTCCTCTTCCCCCTCCTCCTGCTCCAGCTCCTCCTCCTCCTCTTCCTCCTCCTGCTCCACATGTGTCGGCATGTACTATATTCACCTGTATTGTGGTGCACACACAGATAAATACATATGTGTAAGCTGTACAGCAACATCTACGTGTGTGATCCAGACCACCCATATGTGATATTCAGGAGTACCCTGAATGTGTGGTACATACAGAGCCCCCACATACCCACATACCTATCGCCCAAAACCATGTACCTGTGTCATTAAAACTGGTCTGGGAGTCAGCCGTGCATGCCCTGTGTGGCCTCCAAGTTTGACTATATCCTCATATGGCCATCTATTCAGCAGTCGATTCCCACACCCCATGTGTGTAATGTATGTGCTGACAGGGCTACACAGCACCAACAGGTACTCCATCCTTGATAGTCTAGGTTTGGTTGTGCATGCCATTGCTCACGGCATATTCACATGGGACATACTGTCTCCCCAGTGCTACATGTACTTTCCACGAACCTACAATGTAGGACGATACCACTGCAGAGGATCCTGAGACAATTGACAGGCACATGTAGCAGTGTGCGTAGAGTATGTCAGATAAACAGGAAACAGTCACACACAAATGCACAGTGACAGATGAGATGACATAGGGCAGTGATGGTGCAGTTGTTTAGGGGCTTCTACTCCATGACATGTCTGGAACAGTGTCACACACTGCTGGGATGTGTACCACATGTTGGATGTCTCCCCTGTAACCCTAGGTGGGGGCCATGGATACAACACGCCAATACAGGGCTAGCTGCAACTGAGAGGGTACACAACATATCTCATGGTGGACATATGTCATCATCAGAGCACAGGTCATGTGTTTACTGCAGCCACAGTGTCAGGGGAAGGGTGACACATCTGCCCTTCGGTCATGTTAGTACGTGTATTGACACACCAGGCCAGGACATTTCCCATAACATGGGTCAGGGAATATCTATGCCCGCACTGCTGTACTGTCTGCCTGCTGTACTGGCAGGTGTGGATACTAGGCTAACCAAGGTGCACCACCACCCATACTCTGTGATGTCCCCGACCCACCCTACAGACACATGTCAACACATTTTACAGGCCATGTACATGTGTGAGTGTGACGTAGGGGAGGGTGATAGCACTGAGCCAGATTGCAAGTGAATGGGTATGTGCATTACCTCTACACATGCCACAGATACATGATCCCCACGATCCCTAGTCCTGTTAAACCTACCCGCTCAGAAGTTGTATGGGATGTGTGTGAAGGATGTACTATCCCTGATACGTTGGGGGGGGCCCCGTCAGGATAGTCATTGGCCATGGGGCTGGCAGCAAATCATAGCCTATGTAGGGTACATGACCTCTGTGTATCACACAGCTACATATCTGTCCCTCTGTGTATTGCATCTTGTGGTGTTTTTGTGGTGTGCCATGGGGGGGGGAATTGTGACATGATTGCACACACAAAGTCCATGTGGACAGATGTCGTCCAGGTGTAAGGTTCTGTTCATGCAGTTGCATGCACCCTTTTAAAAAGTTACAACAAGGAACACAACACCAATCATCTAACACGCCTCAACGGTGGAGAGGGGGATGACTGGGACACTGATGGACCACAGCACATCAGGGGGCTGACAGCCCGAAGCAGTGGCAGCTTGCTAAACACAGAGAGACAGAGTGACAGAGGGTGGGTGGCATGGGAGCCAGGGGAGCAGAAGATGGGGATGTGACACAATGTGAAGGCCAGGGACATGCACATTTCGCTGTAACATTTGGCTGGTTCATGCAAGCAATGGCTAGCAGAATTCATATGGCACGGTCTTTGCAAACACACCAGCAGTTTTGCAGGGTGATCCCTGTGACTGGCAAGACCATTCCGGAAAACGTGAGGTGTGTGTGCAGTGAGAGACACAGGAATGGTGGCCGGCCCTCTGGGGGGAACAGCTGACCCATGGGGGGGGTTGACAGAGTGGGCACAAATATGCGTGGACTCCCCACGACATGGTACATGGTTGTCCCTCATCCCAGTGACAGTTTCTAGTAGCAGCACGGTGGCTGACCATGTCTTTCACACTAATTACAGGCAGACATTGAGAGGGCGGGTGCATGCAGGCTGACGTGGGTTGGGACATACCCAGAATATATCCACACACATCTGGGAGATGTACCATGTACTCTTGTGTAGGTCGTTAAACAACATATCTATATGGAGGGGATATGATCCAGGGGGAATCTGAGTGTCGTACGTGTGAGACACGGTTCACGGACACGCCACATAATATTAACTAGTGTCATCCACTACTTGCATACACACACAGGTGTGAGAGGGGTACCAAACAATGCATGACAGAGATGTTTAGACACAGATACATCATGTGTCATCCACATCTGACAATCTGCCAGCAATACCCTTGTCAAAGTGGGGTGAGCCCTGCAAACAGTCCAGCTGTACTGACGCCATAGTTACCCTGTAATGAGCTCTGAGATCCCATAGATGCGGATGACAGACATGGCCAAAGGTTTGTGCAATCATGGGAACCCCTCGTGGTTGATCTACCCTTGGCTTCCCAATGGGTCAATGATTGTGTTGCATGACAAAGGGTTTGCAGAACGTGTCAGACTGACAGGGATTGTTACGGCAAGGCCTGGAAGTTCCTCCACTATCCTCATACATCAGCTGTGTGTGAACCAGCCGTCAGTGATCCTGACAAGCTACACATGACGCGGCTGGGTACCAGGGTTACAGAACAGTTACCTTATAGTGTGTTTCCCATGTTTACAATACTCTGTAAAACATGAACACATGACGGATTGTTAATACAGTGTGGATGTATATTTCCGTATACTGCAATTGTGGTGACCATTCCCCTTCGCCCCTACCCTGGCAAATATACATTCCATTACAACTGTTCCATGCCACCATGTGGTGGCAGACAGTAATCACCATCTACATATGATTACACGGACGCATTAACATTCCACACTCAGTGAAACAACCCCAGACACATTGCGCAAAACATCTCTGACCCACACGACTACCGACATAGTGTTCGCAACTGTGTCTATGTGTTGGACCACCATAGGGTATGATGGGTGTGCACACAGCCTCAGACACAAGGCTAACGACATCCTTGGAATTGGGGAGATTTTTAGGGTATGTGGTGTGCATCTTGCAAATGTCAGCTGTATATCACAGTTGAATCATCTCAGGGAGGTTAGTTGACGATGTGGGATGGACTATGCATGTACATAACTGTATTACCTGGCATGGCTGGATCTGCAATAATCCCGGCAGAGCGCTAGGCAGACCATAGGGTGTAAGACCGGGACCCGAGGCGTTCGGGTTTGCCAGGCTGAGTTGCTTCGCAGGGGGAGTCAGCATGGCTGGCAGGGGGCCCCTCCCCTCCTGTACCACCTAGCATGTTGTGTTATCGGCACATGGAGGTGGCTGCCCGTACACCTCTCTTTGATGTCGGAATATCTTTCTCTTTTTTTTTTTTTTTTCCTTCAGGCTAAATCTATTGTCCCCGTGGGGGGGCCCCTGCCTCTGCGACCCCCTCGGCTGGGAACGCCTCACAATACCGCCTTAAACCGCCCTGCTGTGCCTGTCCTTGTGTCTTCTGTCGGCCAAACAGACCCTCGTAATTTTCAAGGACCATGGAGAGGGAGGTTTGTGGTTCTCAAGCGTCTGTGAATTTTATTGGACCCTCCTCCTGAGAGCCCTCAGAACACAGAGGAGCACGCTTCCTCTTCCCTGTGTGCCT
>CM066032.1:1257269648-1257408330 GCA_033557465.1 Ichthyophis bannanicus | reverse complement strand
GATAACTGACAACACCTTGATTGTCCCCTAAAGCGTCCATCAAGTGCACCCAGGGCGAACCAGAAAGGAACCTTTGCCTTCTAAAAACGCCCCAAAGTGCTGGACACGACCTTCCACCAGAAATAGATCCTCAAAGACCTTATTCAGTTCCTTAAGGCAATCAAACACACCACATGTTCCTACTATCCCCACCTTTTTTTTTGGGCCCCAATCATCCCCCCCTCTTCTGATCAATCCACACACCAACGCCTACAAAACCTATTCTTTTCACTCTCCACATAAATATCTCGGTCACAAGTATTTTTGAGATTGCCTTAGCTCTTCTTGAATATGCCAATCTGACCTAATTATAGTTTGATGTCCATATTGATATAGTTCCCCTGTTGATCCAAGTTTCAAACTCCTGTTTCAATGTAAGCACAGAACAGTCTTCTGACTGTGCAACCTTTGTTATATGTAAACCGCACTGATAACAAATAGCGCGGTATATAAAAATTGTTAAATAAATAAATAAATAATTGCACTTCAAACTCATTCAGTGAGGCCATTTCTTTTTTCTAATACATTGCACCCACTCACGCTTTGGTGATTTCTTGTCTTGACTATTGTAACTCTTTGTATTGTGGTATCAGGTCTTCTATTCTTAAGAAGCTACAGCTCATTCAGAACACGTCGATTCATCTTTTGTGCAGCGCTTCCCATATGCCTGCATTTCCTCCCTTCTTTATATAATTCCATTGGTTTACCTTTCCCAGATCGCTTTCATTTAAGAGTTTCCATACTGGTTCAGAAGTCCCTTCACACAGGTTTCCCTCTCTGGGTTCGTTGCAATCTTTCCATTGTCCATCAAGGACACTTCACTTATTCAAATTTCTAAATTCAACATCGTCCATTCCCCTGGTTGCCAGTGCTCGTCTTGAGGCCTTCGTGTCATTTGGCTTTTTATTTTCTCCGCCCCTACCCTGTGGAATGCACATCCTAACTCGTGGCGTATCATACTGTCTCTTAAGAAAGTTAAGGCCCTGTGCAATCCAGGGGACATCCCGAAGAACTGTAAAGTTTTGGTGTCTTGCTTAGCGTTGCTGGTTCTTTTTTTTTAACTAGTTTGGGTTTGCTTTTGTCAATTTTTTTCCTTTATGTTATTATAGTTCCTTTTGCTCTTGTTTTTAGACTATAAACCGCTCTGTTACCATGTGGCATGGAGCGGTATAGGAAGGTATAATACACATAAACATAGGATGTGCTCTTGATGGTCTTTTGGAGTGGGCAAACATGTCTTAGCCGACATTTTTTGAAGCGGAGATGTGCAGTGGCATGGCAGCTCACAAAAAGACCTCTGTATTTACCTGTATGCTTTTTTGACGGGGGCAAGGATTACTAGGTAGCCGAGAGCATTCCCTCTTCTCCCTACTGTTGCTTGCTGGTCACTTCTCAAATGCCTATTTGTGTCTCGAAGCAGGTATTGACATAGATGTGTCTGCCGGTAGTTATAACATGTGGCACCATTCTAAAATTGGATGTACACATTAATCTTTTAGAGACTGCCTTGGATACACCTCTGCCACACCCTCTGTGATATAGATGTCATAGTGCTGGATTTGTGTAAATTCGGGCCTTTCTAGAATGTTTTTTGGGACAAGGAGGTGATTGACATATCTGAATGGGCTCTTTCAGATGTGCAAATCACAAATAGCGCTTCTAAGATGATCCCATATGCAAAAGGACTTTGCAACCCTAATTATTTTCATGATCTTGTCTATTGTTCTTGTGCCTGAAATAAGAACTGTAACGTATTATTTTTGCGGTCATCATAATAAAGGTCTTTATTTAATTTCATCCATTTACACTCTTTTGTCTTTTTGTCTGGTTTCTAATTGTGCTCCATTTAAGCATGTTGCTTCTCTTAACCAGCAAAACCCTTCCCCCCCCCCCACCCCTCCCTCTTTCGTACGCTGCTCTGATGTTTTGCAGTGTTTTTCTCCCTTTGAAAAACTTCTGCGGGGCTTCCAGAGCATCTCCTATATATTTAGAGAGAAAAGGAATAGAAACGTGCATAGGAAGATTTCAGAACATAAAAACTGTATAACAAGGCACACACTGTGAAAAAAGGGACATACCTTTGAGAGTTTGAGATTTTTTTGTGTACATGCAGTGCAGATGTCATGGTAGGAGAAGATATTGATCATCTTCTTGGAGAAGATTCATTTTTGAATTGAATAATATTTACCTGGCAGAGCTAAACTAGGAATTGGATATGAATGCTTTTTTTGTATTTCTGCTGAGCCTTATTTGCATAGTTTTTAAAATTTTACTGCTAATTTTCATTTTTATTTCCACATTCCCTGGTCCTACCCTCTCCTATCCCATTTCCTTCCTCCTTCATTTCCCCTCTTTCCCCTTCCTTCTATCCCCTTTCCCACTTCCGTAACCCTTCTCCTTTTCACTTTTTCCCCTCCCCATCCTTCCCCTCTCCCTTTCCTTCTTCATCCCTCCCTCCTTTCCCCTCTCATTCCCCCTTTTGAGATACTATGAACTGGAATACCCAGTATAATGGGACCATTGATCCAATTGGAAAATCTTACTGCCTAAGGTTCTGAAGGACCTGGCTGATCCCTGAGATTTGTCACCATGGGATAAGCAGAGTACCCTCACTGTCATCTTCATCAGTCTCTGTTTTACTACACCTGGGATATTTTTTATGCTGAGGCCTGTTGTATGAACCCAAACCAGAGGGGATGCTACTCCTACCATCTGTGTTCTAGACCCCGGAGGCAAGCACACTGAGCAATAGAGTGATTGCACTCAAGAATCTCCGTTAGGCCTAACCAGTACTCTGACAACCCCAGCAGCATCACCACCAAAGATTTAAGAAGGCCTGTGAAATAAGGAGGGCTCAAGTGTCCCACCAATAAACAGCCGCAGGGAGGAGTGTCTCAGTGGTTGGGACAGGTTACCTCAGGCCAGAGGACCAGGGGTTCAATTCCTACATGGGGAAAAGCAACCTCAGGCCAGAGGGACTGGGGTCTCTAATCCCACAGCCACTTCTTGTGGCCTTGGGCAAGCCACTTAACCCTCCATTGCCTCAGGTACACTTGGATTGTGAGCCCTTCAGGGACGAGGGAATAAAAAGTGACTGTTAGCATAACGTTTGTAAACTGCTCTGATACAGAGGGTAAAGGGTGGTATATCAAGTGCCTAAACCATACACCACTGAGGTGGACCCAACTCATTCCCCATTACTGTCTGAGGAACTGAACTGTGAAGAACCTCTGCTCCAGTGGGGAAAGAAAGATAGATCAGCAGCCAGCTTGGTTCTGCTATACCTTTTTGGGGTCAAAACTTGATGTAACTTCCTTTTGGAGGCTCAAGAAGTGCCAGGATGCCATTGCACCCCATTTGGGCACAAATACGTCCTGCATATTGAGATCTTTATGTCTGTCCCCATATGCCCTATGACGAAGACCATTGACCATTTTAGTAGCTTTCCTCTGCACTACCTCCATCCTGTTTATAACCAGACTCCACAATTGTACACTGTACTCCAAATGAGGTCTCACCAGAGACTTATACAAAGGCACTATCACCCCCTTTTTCCTGCTAGCCATTCCTCTCTCTATGTACCCAAGCATCCTTCTGACTTTTGCTGTCACCTTTTCTGTTTGGCCACCTTAAGATCAGATACGATCACCCCCAGGTCTCGCTCTTCTTTCAAGCACAGAAGTACTTCATTCCCTATACTGTACTGTTCTCTCTTGGGTTTTGGGACCCAAATGCATGACCCATACAGGGTCATTCTGAGCCATGAATAGCAGGGATGGATATCCCATTGGGACGTCCATCCGCGCTATTCGTGCCCTTTCCCAACCCCATCCTCCTTCCCCGCGCATTGTATGGGGAAGTTAGACGGGAGTGGGAAAGGGGTGGATCGAGGGCGGTGTTAGGACAGGCAGTGGGCAGACGTTGGGGGAGAACTTATTCCACCTCAGAGATGGAATAAGTTCCCTAGTTGCCAGGGGACAGCAGGCCCGGGGCATGGAAGGGGCAAGGGGGCCCGAGGACATTCCCTGCAGCCCAACCCTGGGCTTAGGAGGTCAGATCAGGGTTGGGCTGTGGGGAATGCAACGTTTGTGCCAGCAACCAGACGCCATGGCGCTGCGGCTCCATTGAAAAGCCCTAACTGAGTTAGTTGGGCAAGGCCTGTACGTGCAGGCCGGATGGAATCGGGATCCCGTTCTGCACGTACAGGCCTGCTCACGATTCTGATCCCATGGGGCTAGACGTGCCCTGCGGGATCAGAATCACGACTCCTTCTGTGTGTCTGGTTCTGACTGGGTGCACAGAGGGCCTGGACGTTGGGGATGGAATCGGGCTCATAGTTTTTAATATTAAATCTTAGCTGCAAAAATCTAGACCATTCATCAAGCTTCACTAGATCCTTCCTCATGATATCTACATCTTCCAGGGTGTCTACCATATTAAAGATTTAGGTGTCATCCATAAAGAGGTAGACTCTACCTGCAAGCCCTTCAGCAATATCGCTTACAAACTGTTAAAAAGAACAAGACCAAGGACTTCAGTACTGGTGGTTAACACTTTTATTCTCAGGGTAGACTCTATTTACCATTGCCATCTCCCACTCAACCAATTTCTAACCCAGTTAGTCATTTTAAGGCCCTTTCCAAGGGCACCCAATTTATTTATAAATCACCTATGTGGAATTGTGTCAAAGGCTTTGCTGAAATCTAGGTACACTACATATAGCACTCTCTCTGAATCCCAATCTCTGCTCACCCAGTCAAAGAAACTAATCAAATTCATCTGACAAGACCTACCTCTAGTAAAACCATGCTGCCTCGGATCCTGCATTCCTATGGATTCCGGAAAACGCACTATCCTTTGTTTTAGCAGCATTTCCTTTAATTTCCATGTAGAGATCATACTAACCGGTCTGTAGTTCCAAAGCTCTTCCTCACTTATACATCTGTGGAGAGGGGCAGCCTTCACCCTTCTCCAGTCCTCCAGCATTGAAAAGGTCAGACTGTGGAGCCACCAGAGTTTTCCTAAGCTCCTTAAATACTTTTGGCTAACTTCTCATGAACACAGCCTTCTGAAAATTGTTCAAGATCTGCTCCACTTCCATTATATTCAAGGCTGAGATTCCTATGATCCCATCCTCATTCTCTGATCTATCTGTGAGACAGTATAAAAAACAATCTGCCATCTTTCCCCCAAATGGACTGAATGTAGGAGAGTAAGGGCAATCTGTGCCCATCACCAAGTGGAATATGATTTATTTTTTTTAAGTATTTAGTTAACCCTTTTCCAAGAGAAGATCAAGGTGAGTTATATTCAGGTGGCATTTGTATTTCCTTGTCCCCAAAGGGCTTACAATCTAAGTTTGTACTTGAGACAATGGAGGATTAAGTGGCTTGCCCCAAGGCCACAGTAGGATTTGAACCCTAGTCTTTCTGGGTCTAGTCCAAAGCCATTTCACTGGCCTATATATGCACACATATTTGACACATAAAAGACGAATAAAACAAGAACAATTAAAAAAGGAAATAGTATAAAAACTGGGACATTGCCAGGATATGATTATTCCTATGAAAAAGGCCCATATGAACCTCTCAGTTAGCTAACATTTCTTATTTCCCTTATTTAAACCGGGCAGAATCAAATCACCTGAATAAACTTTTTTTGTCAGATCGCCTGTCATGAGATTGATGAATCACTCTCTTGTAACAGGTCCTCCATTTTAATCAATTTTCAAAAAATGGCCACCGGGCCTGTATGCATGAGGTTATATATTCCCCATAACCAACCATCGCATAATTCTTAAAATGCTGTCTTTAAACTTTCTAAATGTCACTCATAATCTTCTTTAATGTGCCTAAATCTATGCAAATACAATGCAATGTGTGCCTTTGAGTCAGTCCTGACTCCTGGCAACCCAGAAACTCCTGGGTTTTGTGGCAGTGTCACTAGAAGTAGGGTGCCAGGCCTTTCTTCTGAGGCAGTGGAGAGTTAAGTGACTTGCCCAAGGCCACAAGGAGTACTAGTGGGAATTGAACCCTGGGTGCTTGGTTACTAAGCCAGTGTTCTAACCACTAGGCTACTCCTTCACTCTGATAGTGTACCCTTAAATGTATCTCTGGACTGCATTGCCAAAGAGCTCAAGTTTGGTTTCATCTGTCCACAGAACATTTTCCCAGAAGGATTGTGGTTTCTCAAGGTGGATTTGGGCAAAGGATCAGGTGTGCCTTTTTACGTTTGTCTTTGAGCAATGGGGTCCTTCTTGGCCTTCGCCCATGAAGTCCTTCTCTGTTTAGTGTTCAGCATATGGTGCGGGTTGAAACCACCACTCCAGATTGCTCCTGGCCAGCCCTAAGCTCTTTGGATGTTGTACGTGGTGTTTTCCCAGCAGTTTGCACTAACCTTTGAAGACTTTTTGAAAAAGGAAAGGAAAGGAAAAGAATGCCAATAAAATTTAAAGTAAAGGTAAGAAAATGATATACACAGAGGTGCAGAAGAAGGGAGAGAGGAGGAGGGTGTCAGTAGGGGAGGGGGAGGCCGAATTCTAGGAAGGTAGATTGACAGCTAACTGAAAGAAATGGGTTTTGAGAAGTGATTTGAATCTAGGGAAAGAGAGTTCCAGATAGAGATCAGCAGGGAGTGAATTCCAAAGACTAGAGCCCAGAAACTAGAAAGCCAAGTGTCTAGTTAGTAGATTCGTAGCGGGCATATGAAGAAGGAGAAAGGTGCAGTCGGTTAGCATGAACAGATCGAAGAAGACATGTCAGGGCATGTGGAATGATGTGTGAGGACAGATAAGCAGGAGTGCTGATGTACAAGGTCTTGTGAACTAAGGTAAGAAGTTTAAATTGAATCCGATATGTGATAGGTAACCAATGAGACTTGATGAGCAGAGGGGAGACATGATCAAATTTGGTGGCGTGATGAAGTATATGGATAGCAGTGTTATGGACTGTTTGTAAGCACTTAAGTTAATAGTTCAGTAGATCAGCATAAATGATACTGCAGTAATCTAAGTTGGATACGACTAGGACCAGAAGCAGAGTAACAATAGTGGAGTCAGGAAGAACAGAACAAATGGAGCACATCTGATGAAGGGTAAAGAAAAAACATTTGACCATAACACTGACCTGGTCCTGAAAGGTGAGGCCACTATCCAGAATAACACCAAGATACTTAAGTGAGGCACTAAGGTAATGGGAGAACTGTCAAGTGAGGGGGCTACAGAGGGAACAGTAGAGGAACCATTGAGCCAGATGGCAGAAGTCTTTAAAAGGTTCGGTTTTAGGTGATTAGAGTGTAACCAGAGAGCAACTTGGGAAAAACAAGTATTAATAGTAGAGAGATCTGGGGAGGTGGGGTACATATGAAAGAGCAGCAGAATATCATTGGCATAGTAATAGGCCAAGACACCGCGCTGTTGAATGAGTTTGGCTAAGGGGGCAAGGAAAATGTTGAAGAACAGAGGAGCTAGAACCGATAAGGGGAAGTGAGTGGAAGTAGAGGACTGGAATGAAAAAGAAAAAGACTGGCCATAAAGAAAGGAATGAAACCATTGCAGGATAGAACCATAAAGGCCAGCAGCTTTCAGACGGGACCGAAGAAGAGGGTGGCTAACAAGATCAAAGGTTGAAGAAAGATCCAAAGAAATAGCCAGAGATATATTATCCTTATCTAGTGATTCATGAGTTTTGCTAAGAGACAGAGAGAACGGAAACCAGATTGTCTAGGGTGAAGAAAGTTTGTGTTCTCAAGATAATCTTCAAGCTGGGCGAAGACAAGTTTTTCTAAGACCTTAGAAAAAAAGGGAGATTAGAAACTGGGTGGTAAGTGTGCTGGAATGGAGGGGTCAAGGGAAGAGTTCTTCAGAAGAGGGAAAACCAGGGCAGATTTCCAACACTGAGGGAAGATACCAGAAGCTAAAGTTTTATTGAAAAGAGTAAGGATCCAAGGAAGAAGGGCTAAGGAGGTAGCTGGGATCTGTTGGGTGCCACTACACAATGATTGGCACCCAACAGATCGACGGCAGCACATAATAGCATGGCAACACCATTGGGGGACCGGCGGTTGAATCCGGCAGAAGCAGTATCAATAAGTGGAGGAATACACCTTCAGATCGATACAGAGCGAGACATCGTCTATCTGTCATTACGCAAGTGTTCCAAATGAGTATACGAGTGCTATGTTGTGCTGCTGATATTAGTGCACTATAGATTTAGGCACGTTAAATAAGATTATGAGTGACATTTAGCAAGTTTAAAGACAGCATTTTAAGAATTATGCGGTGGTTGGTTCTGGGGAACATATAGTCTCACGCATATAGGCCGGGTCGCCGTTTTTTGAAAATTGATTAAAATGGAGGGCCTGTTACAAGAGAGTGATTCATCAACCTCATGACAGGAGATCTGACAAAAAAAGTTTATTCAGGTGATTTGATTCTGCCCGGTTTAAATAAGGGAAATAAGAAATGTTAGCTAACTGAGAGGTACATATGTGCCTTTTTCATAGGAATAAGATAGTGGTGGCATAGGAGGGTAGGATAGTAGGATATGATTATTGGCACCCTTATAAACAATTCAAGTCAGTTTGAACAGAAGAACCACATTCCCATTGCAGTAAAATTAGATGCACCTGTGATCAATTGTCACATGACTTGAATCAACCACTGAATGATGTCTCTAATGTTTAATATGGCCATATTCACTCTCTGTTCTATTTTCACAAGAGAGCTGCCTGAGACTGTCTGAAAAGTTATTACACCAAACATCAAATTTCAAAGACGTACAAGGCCATTTCCAAAGACCTTGGGATTCCTGTGTCTACAATTCGCAATGTTATTTAGACGTTTTCTGCTCATGGAACTGTCAGGAACCTCCCAGGATGTGGTGAAAAGAGGAAAATTAATTTCTCTCTCTCATTAAACATGTCACATTCCCCACCTATGCTACTGGTTACACCCTTGATCTTATTCTAACATCTGTAGCATCTCCATTCCGGTTGTCTGTCTTCTCTGCTTTATCCTTTCCTTGGACCAACCATATTGGCATTTTCTTTAACATCTCACACCCCCCCCCCCACACCTGGTAAGCCCTTTTGTCTGCCTCCCCCTGCTAGGTCCTGCCTCAGTTCAGTGTCTAATTCAGATGACACTCTTCATGCCTCCTCCCCCTCTGACTTTATGTTTCTTTCTAATTTTGACTCTTAAGCAGATACTTGGAATGAGGTTCTTTGGGGGACCCTTGACTCTCTCATCTCTCTAACCCTGAGGCAACTTCCCTGAAAACCCTTCCGTCACCCTTGGTACCACCCCATCCTCCTCACTCGCCGACAACTTCATAGATCTGAGAGGACATGGCATAGACTCCTCTCCCTCACCACCCTTTATGCTTTCTAAGATCTCCACAACTTCTACAGAAATGCAATAACAATTACCAAGAGGAACTACACTGGAAAACCTATTTCTGATTCAGACAGAAAACTTTACTTCTACTGCATCCCTCTCCCTCGGTTCTCTCTACAGCCATCCCTACTGCAGAGCAACTAGCCCAATTCTTCTGGGATAAGACCCTAAAATTACAGTGCAAATTCATCCCTGTGACTCCTCCTCTATCCTTCCCCCGAGATCCTCTTGCTCCCCTTTCAAATGGACCATCTCCCCCCCCCCCCGCTACACCCTTGCTCACATCTGATCTTCCTTTAGTCATATTCTTATGCAATCCCTTGCGAAGTCTGTCACTACCTCCTCTAAGACTACTTACGCCATTGACCCTATCCCCTCCTCTTGGATCCCAGCTACCTCCTTAGCCCTTCTTCCTTGGATCCTTACTCTTTTCAATAAAACCTTTGCCTCTGGTATCTTCCCTCAGTGTTGGAAATCTGCCCTGGTTTTCCCTCTTCTGAAGAACTCTTCCCTTGACCCCTCCATTCCAGCACACTTACCACCCAGTTTCTAATCTCCCTTTTTTTTCTAAGGTCTTAGAAAAACTTGTCTTCGCCCAGCTTGAAGATTATCTTGAGAACACAAACTTTCTTCACCCTAGACAATCTGGTTTCCGTTCTCTCTGTCTCTTAGCAAAACTCATGAATCACTGGATAAGGATAATATATCTCTGGCTATTTCTTTGGATCTTTCTTCAACCTTTGATCTTCTTAGCCACCCTCTTCTTCTGTCCCGTCTGAAAGCTGCTGGCCTTTATGGTTCTATCCTGCAATGGTTTCATTCCTTTCTTTATGGCCAGTCTTTTTCTTCTTCATTCCAGTCCTCTACTTCCACTCACTTCCCCTTATCGGTTCTAGCTCCTCTGTTCTTCAACATTTTCCTTGCCCCTTAGCCAAACTCATTCAACAGCGCGGTGTCTTGGCCTATTACTATGCCAATGATATTCTGCTGCTCTTTCATGTGCACCCCACCTCCCCAGATCTATCTACTATTAATACTTGTTTTTCCCAAGTTGCTCTCTGGTTACACTCTAATCACCTAAAACTGAACCTTTTAAAGACTTCTGCCATCTGGCTCAATGGTTCCTCTACTGTTCCCTCTGTAGCCCCCTCACTTGACAGTTCTCTTCTCCCATTACCTTAGTGCCTCACTTAAGTATCTTGGTGTTATTCTGGATAGTGGCCTCACCTTTCAGGACCAGGTCAGTGTTATGGTCAAATGTTTTTTTTTACCCTTCATCAGATGTGCTCCATTTGTTCTGTTCTTCCTGACTCCACTATTGTTACTCTGCTTCTGGTCCTAGTCGTATCCAGCTTAGATTACTGCAGTATCATTTATGCTGATCTACTGAACTATCAACTTAAGCGCTTACAAACAGTCTATAACACTGCTATCCATATACTTCATCACGCCACCAAATTTGATCATGTCTCCCCTCTGCTCATAAAGTCTCATTGGTTACCTATCACATATCGGATTCAATTTAAACTTCTTACCTTAGTTCACAAGACCTTGTACATCAGCACTCCTGCTTATCTGTCCTCACACATCATTCCATATGCCCTGACACGTCTTCTTCGATCTGTTCATGCTAACCGACTACACCTTTCTCCTTCTTCACATGCCCGCTACGAATCTACTAGACACTTGGCTTTCTAGTTTCTGGGCTCTAGTCTTTGGAGTTCACTCCCTGCCAATCTCTATCTGGAACTGTCTTTCCCTAGATTCAAATCACTTCTCAAAACCCATCTCTTTCAGTTAGCTGTCAATCTACCTTCCTAGAATTTGGCCTCCCCCTCCCCTACTGACACCCTCCTCCTCTCTCCCTTCTTCTGCACCTCTGTGTATATCATTTTCTTACCTTTACTTTAAATTTTATGGGCATTCTTTTCCTTTCCTTTCCTTTTTCAAAAAGTCTTCAAAGGTTAGTGCAAACTGCTGGGAAAACACCACGTACAACATCCAAAGAGCTTAGGGCTGGCCAGGAGCAATCTGGAGTGGTGGTTTCAACCCGCACCATATGCTGAACACTAAACAGAGAAGGACTTCATGGGCGAAGGCCAAGAAGGACCCCATTGCTCAAAGACAGACATAAAAAGGCACACCTGATCTTTGCCCAAATCCACCTTGAGAAACCACAATCCTTCTGGGAAAATGCTCTGTGGACAGATGAAACCGAACTTGAGCTCTTTGGCAATGCAGTCCAGAGATACATTTACAGGCGAAGAAATGAAACTTATAAGGAAAAAAACACTCTTCCTACAGTTAAGTATGGTGGAGGTTCCATAATGTTGTGGGGCTGTTTTGCTGTCTCAGGAACTGGAGGTCTGGAACGTATTAAAGGAATCATGAAATCAGAGGACTACAATGGTATTTTGGAGCAAAATATGCTACCTAGTGTCCGAAAGCTAGGTCTGGGTCGAAGATCATGGGTCCTCCAGCAGGACAATGACCCAAAACATATATCCCAAAAGTACAAAAGAATGGTTAAAAGGGAACAAACTGGCCAGCATTAAGTCCTGATTTCAATCTAAAGAGTGTTTAGACTTGGATAGATTTAAAGAGCTAGATGGATAGTCTAGACTTGGATATGGGGGCCATCGGTACTTGTTGAGGCTTGGGACGTCGTATGCTTCTGGTCACATAGTTCAATGCCCTTGTGGGTTGTTCTATATAGGGAAAACAACCCATTCGTTTAAAATACGGATTTGTGAACACAGGAGTAGGTTACAGTGTGCCTACAGGGATGACCCCATGGCTCAACACTGTTTAGATCTTGGCCACACGCTTTCTAGCCTACGATTCTTTTGTATCGATCAAGTGAAGTCAGGGGGTGATGGGTTGAATTGTGACTGATTCCTTACAAAATGTGAACAAAATTGGATCTTTCGGCTGAACACAGTAGTGCTGAACAGTCTGAATGCCCAGATTGATCGGAATCTATGTAACTATTTCATTTATTGCAGTGATTTTTACATTTAGGGGTATGTTTACTAAACGAGAGTAACGCGCGTAGTATGACGTTAATGACCGTAAGTGCAGTGTAACGCGCGTAAACACACGCCAACGACCGGTAACGTCGTACTACGCGCGGAAACCGCGCTTAACGATCGTAAAGCCCCGCGGCGCGTTAAAACAGCGCAGAAGGTGGAGAGTGGGCGGAGAGAAGGGGTCAATGGGCGGAGAGGGGGCGTGGAGAGGCTCCCCCTCACTAACGCGCTGTAATTCTGAGCTCAATTCCAACGCGAATGAAAACCTGCCGTTAAAGGCATTTAAAGGGAAGAGAAACCATTTCCGTCAGCAATGTACAGCAAAACCGGGGAAACACACAAAACGTGAGCAGTGTGATACATGTGCACTGAACAAAATAGCACATAAAACGTTACAAATGACCACAGGAAACAGTTTAAAAAGCATAATACAGCTTGGCAACAGTGATAGCAATGGGCAACAAGGAACAACACTGCCTGGAAAGCACCAAATAAAAAAGAAATGATGTGTGGAAGGGTCTACGCGTCACAGACCCTTTTAAATATCATTTCATTGTAATGGATTGTCCTGGGAGTGTTGTGTAATGTTTCCCAATGATATCATTGTTGCCCAGCTTGGTTATGGGTGTGTGCCCCTTTTGTGAGATATTCTCTGAGGTTTATGTGCACCGTTGTCTGCATACAAGGTAAATGAGGTCACAATAAACCTGTTGCAGAGCAGGGTTTCTGACCTGTCAGGCCGGTTTAACTAACTCCAGGGACTGTACTGTCTCTGTGGCTACAGTGTGGTGCAACAGACACAGCCAGTGTCTGTAAAACCAGAGGGTCACAGGTTCAAATCCCAGCTGGGGGTCCTGCCAACCCAGTCCCCATAGCTTTACCCACCACTAAACATTGATAGTAAAGACACACCTTTATTGCAGAGAACATACACATGGCCTATATTTTACCACACCAGAAACAGGCACATTACCGTAAAGCAGAGTTTCGCAAATGTAGTCCTGGAGGGCCCCACAACATTCCGGTTTCATGCTGCCTCCAATAAAGATGCCTGTGCTGCATAGCTATGCACCAGCCCCATGTTATGCAGATGTAGCTCATGCATATATATGAGGGACAGCATGAAAACCCGAACAGTGTTTGGAACACCAGGACTGGAGTTGGGGAACTCTGCCGTAAAGCAGCAGCCAACAGGGCCACACACCCACCCACAGGCCCCATTGGCCAGTGCCACCTGGAGAGGCAAGAAATTGGGTCCTGCCTGTATCTCCCAATACTAGCAGTTGCATACCTTAGCAATGCCACCCTACACCTGGGTATATGGTACACAGCTATCAAACGTTTGCTATGAGAACTGGCAGATATCAATTCCTCTGTTAAGCACATTTTGCTCATTGAGCTCCACCATAACAATCATTCTGATGTCTGCGGTGTGTGCTGCAGGTCTGGTCTCTGACAGTGTTTCACCACCCTGGGGAGTGACCCCCCAACAGTCTTGTGTACCATATCCATGCCTGTACTATGCCCAGGACTGGTGTGGTGTGTATGGCTGCTGACCACCTCTATAGTAGCACAATGCTGACATCGGTGTGGGGGTGGTTGTCTGTCTATCCAGTGTGTGGTGGCTGCAAACACCTTCCACAGGCCACAATGCCAGCAATGTTGCCAGAATTGGGCTGCCAATGTGCATAATGAGGAGCAAGGTACCATGGGTAGAGGCCGGACAGGTTGGCCTGGCCAGGGTGCATCTGCACAGGGCATAGGGCAGTGACAGGCACATTGTAGTGGCCGGCCACCACCTACACAGACAGGGTGACCTCAGTATGTGCTGCTGAGAGATCACTCTCACCCTGACTGTGCAGTGACCACAACATGGCTAGGCACACCCATAGTGCTATCTAGTATTTCTCTCATGTGATATATATGGGTTGCCTTTTGGGGCCCTGTCACTGATTTAACTGTGTATGCTGACATCCCAGTTCTGGGTGCAGGCATCTCCACTGGGCACTAGCAGACTATTTGCAGCTGGTATGTGTTGTGATGGAGTGGCTTTGCAGGGTGCAGTGGCTGATGGCTTGCACCAGGGGAATATCAGATAGTGGTGGGGTGCAGCATGCCATATCTAGGCCTAATGTCTGTCTGCTATTGTGTTCTGGATGTGTACAGAGCTGCATTGACTGCTCTGTGGGGTGTGTGTCCCTCAGCAGGACCGGGGTTGATGTTCCCCCTCTACGTCCACCTTGCAGGGAGGTAGATGTTGTATCTTTTGATAGGAGACCCTGTTTGCTGCCCTGGGGGAGGGGGTGGTGGTGGTGGTGCATGGGTCCATGGGGCTACACCTGACTGATACAGACAGAGATGTCCAAGGTGTTTCTGCAGAAACTACCTCTCACACTATAACACTGCTGTGGACCTGCACCATGGCCTCTTTCAGCCAGGGACGGTGCTGTGGACCTAGTGCTGGGCGCCTCACTGCACCCTCAGGGTGAGCACAGTACCCGCACAATGTGACGGTGTGTAGCGACTCTGTGCCCATACACCACAGGGTCGGTACCCCCTATCCGGCCGATGTGCGGTGGGGGTGTATTCCCCATGGGTGGTTTGTGTGGTCAGCGGATTTGCATGTGCAGTGCATCATGGGTGTGACTGGCCCAATCCAACCCTGTGAAAACACCAGCACCTGCTCACAGGCTCTGCTAAACCATAGGCCATCACACGTACATCTGTTAGCATAATGCATAGGTGCAGGACACCCTACAAAGTCTGTAATATAAGATGCCCACACTGGTAAAAACACACGTACCCACGCACGAATGTACGCGCGCGGCTACGCACTTACCAATGCACGCACCAACGTACGTGGCTAGGCACACTCCGAGGGTGTTTTTCTGACACCAATACTCAGCGTAACGAAAAACATGCCTCCTCCTTTCCTTCTGTAATGTACAGGATGATGCCTGAGACAGCCTTTTGCGTTAGGCACACTGGGGGCTCGAACCCATGCTGCCTGTAACAGAGGTCAGTACCGTAACCATTGTGCTACAGCTCTGTTTCAGTGCTTTGTGTCTGTACGTCTTCTTACGATTAACGCGCAGTAACGTGGCACGGCGCCCCCGGTAACGCTCGTTAATTTTTCTAACGCGCGGTAGTGGTAACGATGTACCGCCCATGTCCTTATTTGGGGTTTCTTTCACTACCGCGGCTCCTAACGCGAACTGCACTAACGCGATTTAGTAAACATACCCCTTAGATTTCTGAGTTTTTGATTGTCCTGATAGGTGGGTGGGAGTTGTTTTTTTTTATTGGAAATGCATACTGAATGCCCTTTTGAATATTTTCTTTAGAGGTGTTTAGGATAGGATCTATTGGGTCTTCTGTACTAATGTTTTGTTGTTTGATTATGGTTGTGCATGCTTTATCTTTATTTCATTTCTTGATATACTGCCCTTCGAAAAAACAACAGAGCAGTTTACAAAAGAGCAAAATGCACACTGCCAGGAAAGGAAAAGAACACCATAGCTTTGATAGGACAGAGAAAAACAAAGAAAAGGGGAGAAACTAGAGACAGAGAGAGGAACCAGGCAGCCAGAGAAAAGAGAGACAAGGGAAATCTCAGCTAGGGACAGAGCAGGGAGGAAGATTAACAGAGCCTTGAACTTGGTGAAGGAAGGCTTGAGGCAGAGGTCAGGGGGGAGAGAATTCCAGAGCTTGGGACCAAGAAAGAAAAATGCAGAGCTGCGAGTTGATTCAAGGTGAGCCAGGGAGGGGGAGGGGAGAGACATGCAATTTGCATGGATGTGTCATAGCGAGCGTTGAGAGGTGAGAAGATGGACTAGGTCAGAGATATACTGAGAGGAAGTGAAATGAATAGCCTTGTGTACAAAGGTGAGAACCTTAAACGGAATCCTATAAGCAATGGGAAGCCAGTGGAGATGGATAAGCAGAGGGATAATGTGATCAGTATGGGAGGCATACATGACAATACGGACTGCTGTGTTTTGTAGTAATTGAAGTCTGTGGAGTTCATACTGTGGGAGGCCAGCAAGAGTGATGTTGCAGTAATCTATCCTGTTCATAACTAGGGAAATGAGGAGAGTAATTAGAGAGGGTGTGGCAACGAAAGGACGGACGGCACAGATTTGTTGCATGGAACAGAAAGAGCGACAGATCACTGAGGAAAGATGGTCGTGAAATGACAGGACTGAGTCCAGGGTAACACTGAGGTAGAGGATCATGGGTACCAGAGGGAGGGGAGAGAATGAAATAGAGGGGGCCAAGGAAGGGGTAGGGATGCCAAGCGTGAACCAAATAGTCTGTGTTTTAGTTAGGTTAAGGTGGAGAAAATTTGAGGATAGCCAGGAATCAATGCATGAGAGGCAGTTATTAAGGGGTGAAAGATCAGGGGGCAGAAGGGGCAGTATGGTGTAGTAGAATGATGTCATCTGCATAATAATATGCAGAGACACAGTGTTATTGAACCAGAAGAGTGAGAGGGGCCAGGAAAATGTTAAACAAGAGGGGAGCAAGAACAGAGCCCTGGGGGACACTACAGGACAGAGGGGTGATTGGTGAGAAGGAGGCGTGAGGAGGGCCAGCCTGGAAAGAGAAGATCTGGAAGAAAGGAAAGAGTGGAACCATGTCAGGACAGCCCTCCAATCCCAGCATCTGAGAGGCGAGAGAGGAGATCAAAGGCAGAGGACAGATCCAGGGAGACAGCGATACAGTAAAGCCCAGGTCATGAGAGGAGTGCAGTTCATTAAGGAAGGAAAGAAGGATCGTCTCAGTTCTATGGCCCAGGCAAAAACCTGATTGACGAGGGTGTCAGATGAAGGTGGTAGCGAGGTGAGCTGTAAGAAAACCAACTTCTCTAAGAGCTTAGAGGAAAAGAGAGATTATAAATGGGGCACAGTTTGCGGGGGAGGCGGGGTCAAAGGAGGGCTTTTTTGAGGATGGGATGGATACTGGCATGCTTCCAGGGGGTAGGAAAGAGGCCAGAGGAGAGGCTAGAGTTAAAAATAGCAATAACAATTGGGAGAAAGGCGAGGAAGGGTTCACAGAGCCATTGGAGGAAGGAATCGGGTCCCCAAAAGAGGGCAGATCGTCTTGCGAGTGAGGAAAGTGCTTTAGACAGTTCAACAGAGGTGATGGGACGAAATGAGAGCCAGCGATTAGATAGGGGAGGGGAACGCAGATGGAGAGACTGGGGAAGGAGATGGGGCCGTGAGTGGTGGTAGAGTGAGGGTTGGGGGCAGTCGGTGAAAGCGGTGCGAGGGGAAAAAGGAGTGGCTGGGGTGGGGTGATCAGCGAATGTCACTGCTAAGGTTTGGCTGTGTGCTTACTTTTGTTATTGGATGGGGTTCCTTGGAATTACTCTGTTCTGGGTTTCATTTTCAAGAGTTACATTTTGCTGCTCTCCTGTAATGCTGACTCTTTAAAATTGCTTCTGGAGCTGGGGGCGGGTTTTTATACAAATCGCAGCTGTGTAGGTGTTCTTTTTGAATGTGTTCTAGCCCTTCTGGTATGAAAGGGAACGCTCACCACGCATAGCTCTTTGAAGGGTTAACAGCAGTTGAATAAGGTGGTAGCCTTTATGGTTTCACAGTAAAGTTAGAGGTTTGGCGTGTTTTACCATTTTTTCATGTTCTATTAACACCAGTGTGGCTGTTGTGGGCTGTGCTCTCGGTAGTGATTATTGAAGTTCTTGATGTGAGTACGGTTGCATATCTCAGGGTTTATTGTTCAGGTTTTCATCACTTGAGTGTCGGTCTCTTCCTTTTGAAGCTAGGATTCATAGGAGGAGGTTAATGAGTGTGTACAGTGCATGTTTTATGTATAGTGATGGCTTTCCTTCCCTCACAGCATCTATTGAGATGAACAGGATGTTGCAGCCCCTGAAGAAGCATCAGTGAAATGCCTGAGTTGGCGTCACAGTTGGCATTGGGGAGTTGACTATCGCCATGATAAATTATTTTGATGCCTTGTATGGTATTTGTGATAATCCATACAGTTGGTGAAGTTATGCTTTGCTGGTTGCTAGAGCGGTAAGTGTATGCTGTGTGGGGCTGACAGGTTGTCCCTTTTGAAATTTTCCAGTATATATTGATTGGTGGATTACAATGATAGAACTTTTAATAATTAAAAAAAAAATGATATACATTATTTTCTTGAGCATGTTTTTTGCACCACTTATGGAGTTTTTTGGATCGTTGATGTAGCGAGCCCATGTCAAGGGTTTGGAAACTTTATACCTATGACACTCAGCCCGGTGGCTTCTGAGAGTCTTTTTCTCCTATACATTATAAGAGCAGTTTTGGGGAAAAGGTTCTCCTGTCTATCTACATTTTTTGAAATGAAGCATTGTTTTTGTTTGGTGGTGATCACTATTTGTTCATTGTATAACAGGGACGTTTTATATGTGATGAAACTTATAGATGGCTACGAGAAATGTTTGGAGCTGTCATCACTGCCAAGGGTTGTGCAACCAAATATTAGTGAAGGGTGCCAGTAATCCTGTCCAGGTCATATTTTGTTTTTTTCTCAGAAATTACTACAGCTACATGGCGCAGATATGTTTTTTTGTTGTAACATACTATTAAAATATTATACTCTTGGAATATTTCTAATTATTTCTCAAGATATTGTACACAACATACCTAAAATGCAAGGGTGCCTATAATGTTGACCACAACTGTACAGATACACATAAGAGACAATCCCTGCTCCACGGACTTTTCAATCTCATCGAGATACAAACAAAACAAATAATAATCGACACCAAATGAAAATAATAAGAGATATAATTAATGTACTAATTTTAAACAGAGCTATTTCAACTAAGTAAAAACATAGACCCAAACTTCTCAACACTGAAGCTGCTCAGTACATATGGCCCATACCGTAAAGCAGATACCTGTGAAATAGAGAGTTTTGTTTTCTACCTCGCTTCTTCTCTCCTCTCCTTTATCTCCCTGCCACGCTCCCTGGTGTCAGGAAGATGCTAGAAAAAGGCAAACTTCATCACCTCATGTAGGGCAGAGGCTTGTGTGACGAGAGAAATGTCCCTTTTCTATTTGCAACACTGTGCACCACTTCACATCAGGAAGAAATCCAATTACTCCGTGCCTGGAATCAGCATTTTATTCTATTATTCCATCCAGATATCTAGAGTTTTGATCTGCTCTATCTGTTTATTTTTGTTCCTTTTTTATTTCCAAATTTGTTCACTACAGTTTTTCATTTTATCTCATTCTCCCTATCCTCTGTGTGGTATGTGTCTGTCTAATTATTTCATTTCTTTTGTTTTTTTCTTTCGGTGGTTGGGGGGTTTTTTTTGGCTTTAAAACTCTCTGAATCATTCTGGGAAGTGAATTTGGTAATTATTAATGAGCAAACTAAAGGGCCGTGTGCAGAAAGACTAGTGTGCCCTTTACGTGCAGATAAAGCAACTTATATGCACAAGTTCTCCCACGCTAAATGCAGAAAAGAGAATGATGCGTGCATAAACAGCTAAGAATGGTATGCGCACACAGCCAAGCATATTTAAATAATATGCAAATGAGCTGTGCATATTAAAATGGAATGCATAGAGGATTTTATAACCGGCAAGAGGGTCTCCTGGTCTGAAGTGATTTAAACCTCTTGCGCATGTAGAAAAAGATTATTTCAGGGTATGTACCGGTGAACAGTTTACCTTCTACGTGACAATTTTCTGCGTGTATATTTCAGTGTATAAGCAAAAGTTCGGCATTCAATAACAAATGTCTTTTGCTTCTTATCCTTGTGTGGTCTTTGGAGTCATTTATTATCATTTTTCATTTACTGTTAGGACTCTGTTGTGATTTCGTAAAAAAATGTTTTTTGGGTGAAATAATGTTGATTATTATGGACTGAGCGCCAAAAGAACCTGCACGACCCTGAGCGTATAACGTAAGCAGTTTCACATCTACGTGCATGAGCACACGGCCACTCGTAGCGCCTCTGTTTGCACATGTGTTGGCTGCCCTCCTTTCAAACTTTACGCTAAGTTTTGCACGCAGCTCATTTGCATACATGCCCTTTGCTGCATACTGGCAGTGACGTCTCGCGCCAACGGGCCGCTATGAAAATGCACACACGGCTAATAGCATGCGACTTCAGTGCCGGCTTTCTGCATCAGCCTGTAAATTAATTGGCATGGAGGAACATTTTTATCAGACTCCCTTCCCTGTGTCACAGGTATGCGCATAAATTTTCCCAGCTTTCTAAGGGAAATATGTACATGCTTTCCTTTTGAAAATTATCCCCTAGGAGGGTAATTTTACAAAAGGATGCCTATGTCAGAATTTACAGAAACGGTGCCATTATTCAAATTCTTTTTATTAACATACCACACAATTATTACAAAACAAGGCCAGCTCATAAGTGTTCCAGTTCCATGATACAACAGTCAGGAAGAACATTTACATTATTTTTACTCTTTTACAAACTTGCCCCACTCATCCTCCTCTTCTATCCCTTCTTCCCCTCTCCAGCTTATCTACCAAGGGGGTCATTATAGAAGCCTTATTTGTGAGCTGGATATCTAAAAACAAGCATGTAGATGTGCAGATCCCGAAGGTGTCCATTTTAGAAGGCCAGGTGTGTGCACATCTCCGGGATGAACACATCCATTTGCATGGGAACATGGTGGAGGCATGTTTGGGGACATTCTGGAAAAGATACACCTGCAGGTCCGGTTTCAGAAACAGAAAGCACGTCTAAACCCACCAGCAGAAACGCCCATGTCTACTCCTGCTCCAGAGCATGAATAGTACCAGAAACACTTGTTCTGCTGCCAAAATACCTGAAGGGAGTAGAGAAGAAGGTACTCTGCTATCCACAATACTTTTCACAATCAAAAAGAAAATGGAAAGGAAATGTGGATACTTGTTTTCTGCTTGGCATGCTGATGCTTGTCTCCACTTGCAAAAAAGCAGGCAGGAAGGTTTATTCAGCATAGGATAGATGCGCCCCCCCCCCCCCTTCCGGTTCTAAAATTTTGTCGCAGGCAATGTTCCCTCTAATTTCCTGTAGAATGTGTACGCATAAAATATCAGCTGTGTGCAGCTTTTGAAGGAAGGTTACATTTTTGTGCGCCACACAACGACACTCGGAGTTATATACTTTAAAATTTGACTACACATCAGAATACAGTATTTACATCACATTGATTTTAATCAAATTAAATGAAAATAGACGATTACTAAATGAAGCGGGAATTTTCTAGTAATTACAATCATAACTTTTAAATTTTAAGACATCTGTGTGTTTTTCTATCAGAATCAGAGCCGTAATTTTTGTGCGCTCTGTTGTAAAGTATGTGCGCTCGCTCGGCGAGGTGTGTGCGCGCACACTCGCGCACAGCTTAGAGGGAACAGTGGTCGCAGGGATGTCTATGTGGCTGGGACTTCCAGTGTCATTGTAGGCACATGCAAGTTTCTGAAATCGGGCTGAAACTTGTACATGGCCAGCCTTTTTTCTTATGTTTTGACCTGCATGTCCCAGATTGCAACTAGACTTCATTTATAAAATGTGCCAAACTATTAGATAAATTGAAATGAAATGTTGAATGAATTAGAACAATGAGGGACAACAAGGCATAGGTGACAAATGATTGAAGGAACAGAAGATAACATTAAAAAAACCAATGTGGCATGACGGTTAAATAGCATAAACATGTAAGAATCGAATAGAAACAAAACTAAGTGCTTTACCCATACAATCATCTATAAACAGCTGATAATATCCTTACAAATTTTGTAAGATATTATCAGCTGTTTATATGATTGTATGGGTAAAGCACTTAGGGGTATGTTTACTAAAACCCCGGTAATGTGCGGGCCGCGCTAGTGTGCGGGTGCCATATAAGGAGTGGGCGTTTCTTTCTGTAAAAGAAAAACCGGGATTTAAATATGCGCTAAGGTGCACGGCGCCCATATGCGCCCCGCACATTAGCGCATGAGAAAGCTGCGCGGGAGGCATAAGCAGCGCTCTGATGTGCAAGCAGAAGAGCAGAGCCATAGCACAATGGTTAAGGGGACACTTACCAATGGTGCAAGGATCAGGGGTTCAATCCCCCCAGTGCCCAATGACGACAGCTGGCTGAGGCATTATTTTAGGAGCCAGTTTAATATTGGGCGGCATAAGGCGGGCACGCTGATGGGCATAAGGCGGCGCGCTATTGCTTTAGGAGGCATTTTAATATTGGGCGGCATAAGGCGGCGCGCTGATATGCAAGCACAGGAACAGAACCGCAGCACAATGGTGAAAACAGTGACCAATGGTGCAGGGTATCAGGGGTTACAGTGCCCAATGAACAAGGCTGGCTGAGGCATTACATATTATGGGGAAGATTGCTTTAGGAGGCATTTTATTTTTATTTTAATTATCACTACTAGCAAACGCACTCTCAAAGCAGGGTAACATAAGGCGCCCCATAAGGCACATGTTAAAAGTGCACTGTCCGCCAAGGCACCCTAGAATGTTGCTTATAGGGCGCTTTATAGGATGCCGTATGAGGTTACCGCAAGGTCAGAGTACTGTTTTTTGATGGCAGCACTGTGCAGTTTAAGGAATGAAAACGCATAAGTCGGAGTAAGGTGCGCTGACATGCAAGGAGGAGCAGCAGTGGCGCACAATGGTTAAGGCACTGGACTGCTGATACAGGGGTCATGAGTTTGGCTCCCCAGTGTGCCTAATAAGTAAGGCTGGCTGAGGCATCAGCTTTGCAATGTATGTTTTTTGTTTCTTTCTTGCAGCACTTTATTTTTATTTTATTAATTGCGCCGAGCAAACACGCCCTCACGTGCCGTAATTAAAGGTGCCGTATAAGGCACCCTATAAGGCCTTCCATAGGGCACATTATAAAGTGCACTGTCCGCCACGGCACCCTAAAATGTCCCCGACAGGCACCCTATAAGTTTGCATCACAGGATAATGTATAGTGCACCTTATATGGACGGAAAACCATAAGGTGGCCCTATAGGGCGCCCTATAAAGCGCCCTCAGAGGCACCTTATGGGTACAGTACGCTGAGGGTGTTTTGCTGGCAGCAAAAATGTACATTAAAAAGAGATAATGCTTTGGGCAGCCCTATCAAATAAGCCCACTGTGGGTTTGACCCATGACTTCTGGCTTCACAGGCAGTGAAGTAACCATTGGGCTACAGCTCTATAGCTGCTAGCAAACCCCTGGCTGACTGCAGAGAGCCTGCATGTCACCACACAGACAGTCTGTTGTGGTCACCAGGATAGGGTTAGCACACCCGTACCCATGATGCACTGCACATGCAAATCAGCTGTCCACAGATGAACACAAGATGGGGTATGCACCCCCACAACACCTCGGCCTGGTAGGAGGAACTGACCATGTGCACCCCCACAGCACCTCGGCCTTGTAGGGGGTACAGACCATGTGTTTTACTGGCACAGAGTAGCTACACACCGTCACATTGTGCGGGTACTGTGCTCACCCTGATGGTACAGTGAGGTGCCCAGCACCAGGTCCACAACACCTTCCATGGCAGAAATAGGCCATGATGTAGGTTTAAAGCAGTGTTAATGTGTGAGATAGGTAGTTTCTGCAGAAACACCTTGGATATATCTGCCTGTCTCAGTCTGGTGTAGCCCCCATGGACACCCAGGAGGATTATGCACCATCCAGGTCCAAGAGTGATAAACAGGGTCTCCCATCAACAGATCCACATTCTACCTCCCTGCAGTAGAGGGGACCATCAACCCCAGTCCTGCTGTGGAAAAGACACCCTTCAAGGGAAGTCAGTGCAGCTCTGTACATTATCCATAACACAATAGCAGACAGACATTAGGCCTGCATATGCTAAGCTGCACCCCACCACTATCTGATATTCTCCTGCAGCAAGCCTTCAGCCACTGCACACTGCAAGGCGCTCCATCAAGACACATACCAGCTGCAAACAATCTTCTAGTTAGTCCATAGTGCATGTTCTGGTGGAAATGCATGCACCCAGAACTGGGATGGCAGCACACACAACAAGCAGATAAGTCAGTGACTGGCCCCCAAAAGAAAACCCATAAATATCACATGACAAAATACTATATAGCACTATGGGGGTGCCTAGCCATGCTGTCGACACTGCACAGTCAGGGTGAGAGTGATCTCCCAGCAGGACATACTGAGGTCACCCTGTCTGTGTAGGTGGTGTCCAGGCACTAAAATGTCCCAGTCAGTGCCCTATGCCCTGTGCAGATGCACCCTGGCAGGCCACCCTGTCTGGGCCTATACACATGGTACCTTGCTCCTCATTATGCACATTGGCAGGCCAATACATGGCAACAGTGCTGGCAGTGTGGGCTATGGAAGGTGTTTGCAGCCACCACACCCTGTATAGACAGACACACACTCTGACACCTATGCCAGCATTGTGCTACTATAGAGGTGTCTATCAGCACTGGCCACCACATTAGTCCTGGGCACAGTACAGGCATGATATGGTACACAATACTGCTGGGGGTCACTCCCCAGGGTGGTAAACACTGTCAGAGACCAGACCTGAAGCACACACCACAGACATCCGAAAGATTGTTATGATGGAGCTCAAACAGCAAACTGTGCTTAAGTAGAAATCGCTATCTGGCAGTAATCATAAAAAACGTTTGATAGCTGTGTATCGTATACCCAGGTGTAGGTGGCATTGCTAAGGTATGCAAGTGCTAGTATTGGGGGATGCACACAGGGCCCAATGTCCTGCCTCTCCAGGAGGCACTGGCTAATGGTGCCTGTGGGTGTGGGTGTGTCTGCCCTTGTTGGCTGCTGCTTTACGGCAGAGGTTCCCAACTCCAGTCTGGTGTGCCAAACACTGTTCGGGTTTTCATGCTGTCCCTCATGAATATGCATGAGCAACATCTGCATACCATGGGGGTGGTGCATAGATATGCAGCACAGGCATCTTTATTAGAGGCAGCATGAAACCTGAATGGTTTTTGGCCCTCCAGGACTGCATTTGGGAGACTCTGCTCTAGGTAATGCACCTTTCTATGATGTTTGTGCTGTGTGGGGTAAAATATAGGTGTTTGACCCATGCTTATGTTTTCAGCAATAAAGATTCAGTCTTTACTACCATGTTTTCTGCATAGGTATAAAATAAAGGGACTGGGTTGGCAGGAGCCCCAGCTGGGATTTGAACCTGTGACCTTCTGGTCCTAAAGGCACTGGGCTGTGTTCGCTGCACCACAGTCTTAGCACGACAACAGTGTAGTCCCTGGGGAGTACATTGCTGTTTGTCAGACAGGGCCTGTATGTTGGAGTGCACTCCACCCACGTGAAAGGGGCTAGGCCACCGTCTGCTGTGGGCAGCAGCCACTGCCCCCCTCCACCAACGGTACCCCTCCACCACCATGCTGACATGGCCTTATATTGGAGACAGCATTACAGCTGAATGATATGTGGCCCTCCAGGACTGCATTTTAGGGGACTGTGGTCTAGGTAATGTGCATGTTTCTGGTGTCTGTGCTCTGTAGGGTAAAATACAGGTGTTTGGACCATGCTTATGTTCTCTGCAAAAAAGGTTGGACGTTACTATCACGGTTTAGTGGTGGGTAAATATGGGGATTGGGTTTTGCAGGGGCCCCAGCTGGGACTTGAGCTGCTGATCTTTGGCTTCTGAACACACTGTCTGTGTTCACTGCACCACACTGTGGCCACAGAGACAGTGCAGTCCTTGGAGATAGGAAACCTGGCCAAAGAAATCAGAAACCCTGCTCTGCACAATTTCACTGTGGGCTCATTCACCTTCTATGGAGACAAAAGGGCAAATAAACATTAGAAATGGCCTTGAAAAAAAGGGAAATAAAACATAACCAAGCTGGGCAAAAGTGATATCAATGGGCAACAGTAAAAAACACTCCCAGGAAAGCTAAAAAAAAAAAAGAGCTTTTTGAAAGGGTCTACGGAGCGTAGACCCTTCCAAAAATAATTTCCTTTTTTTGGAGCTTTCCTGGGAGTGCTTTTTATTGTTGCCCATTGATATCACTGTGCCCAGCTGGATTATCATTTTTTAGAATTTGGTGTGGTCATTTTTATTTTTATTTGCTATTTGTTCTGTGCACATGTATCACACTGCTCACGTTTTGTAGGTTTCCCTGGTTTTGCTGTACATTGCTGACAGAAATAGTTTCTCTTCCCTTTAAATCGGCTCTACCGTGAGGTTTTCATTCGCGGTATATTTTTAGTTGAATTTCAGCCCCGCTCCTGTGCGGGGAGCCTCTCTCCTCCCACTCTCACCCATTGGACCCCGTCCCTCCGCCCCTCGGGAGCCTTCCTCCGCCCTCAGAATGCCTTTCCATTCCACGCCTCTATCGCACATCAGCGCGCCGCGCACTTGTGCGGGCCCGTTAGTGCAGCGCGCACGTGTGCGGGGCACCAAAAAAGCACTATTAGCATGCGCTAAGGTACCTTAGCGCACGCTCAAGTGCGCCCCGCACAATTGCGCGTTTTAGTAAACATACCCCTTAGTTTGTTTCTCACATATTTATATTATTTTATTGTTATGCTATCTGGTTTTTATCCTTTTCTTTGTTTCATTCATGTTTGTAATTTTAATACTTTACAGATTGGGAAGAGAGACTACTGCACCACATAGACGTGTTCATCTGTGTGGTTCCCTGGTAATCTGTTATTTATAATATAGTTTTTACCCATTTTTTATGATGTTCACGTCCCCTTGCTTTTAGATTTTAGTTTTTTGTTTATTTTATGTGTTTTTGTTTTTTAGACCCCTGACGAAGGCTGCGGCCGAAACTTGTTGAGTTGGGTCCTTAATAAAGAATTTTAATTATCATCTGGTAGGCTGTGGTCATACTTCCGCTCTTCTCCTCTGCTTGGTTACCAAGCCAGTGTTCTAACCACTAGGCTACTCCGTCCACTTTTAGTAAACGTGCCTCTTAATGAGTGTATGGATTAAAAAAAAACTAAAAGATTTCTACATTACTATAATCCAGTGCCAACCGCCAGGCACATTAGGAACTACGACCAAACACTGCCCATTTATAACCCATAGCAAACCCACCATATCGTAACAGCACTACCAGGACTCACAAAGCACCAAAACCCTACCTATGAAAAGGCAGCACTGCAAATATTAAACCAATACATTTCAGAGAATAACAAGGTGAAATACTGGATAAGGAGCAGGGAGAAGGAAAGAGAAAGGAAAATGCTGGATATGGAGCAGGAAGAAGGGGTATGGAGAGAAGCAGGAGTCAGTGAGAGGGTGGGAAGGAGGGCAAGAGAAGGGGATTAGGAGGGCTGGGGTGAGGGGGATGAAAACTGTACCGTAGGTAGATGCAGTAAAAAGGGAGAGACTGAAAACTGATTGAGGAGGGTGCAAAATCAGAATAGATAGGGAAGCAGGAAATAAATAGAAGAAAACTGAACGAGCAATGTCACAGATGGATGTAGGGGAGGAAGAGAAGACAGGAGGTAAGAAAAGAAATAACAAATGGACAGGACTCCCTTGGAGTCCAAAAAAGAGTACTCTTGCAGCAGAATACAGGATACAAAACAAGCAAAGAGTCTCTGGCAGTAGAAAACACTTTATTACTGAGGAGCTACCCTGAGGCATTTCGGCGGTGCCTTCCTCAAGGGGTTGTAGCCTCGGGATTTAAAAAAACGGCAAATAAAATACATATTAAAATCATAGTAAAAGAATAACAAGACAGACATATATGTATCAATTGCATTCTCTCAAAAGGCAGCATAATGAACTCATAAAATCAAATGTGGACATGTATAAAACATTGAAGATGGAACAAAATGCGAGTATACTTCCCAAGTGCATAATGATACTGTGGAGTAAAATAAGTAATAATAAATAACAATAAATAGTAGGTAAACCAAAACTGAGGATCCATAATTATAAAGCATATTGAATGAACATATATGAAATGAAGCAGTAAGTCACTCTTAAACACAAATTGCATGTTACATTGTGAGAACCAAACCAAAATAAAAACAAAAAACAGCAGGACGTGACTATATAGAAACAAGCTTAATAATTTGTTCAACTTGCAACTATGCTGATTCAAGTGACAAAAACTATTCCAAGAGTGCTCCTGATAAAAGAGTGGGGATGAGGAAGACCAACTGACCCACCATGTACGAAAAAAAGCATAAGATACTCACCGTTGTGGTGTAAGGATTATTCAATGAAAAAAGCCAATATTAAAACCTAAAAATGAGGCAGATTTTTATCTTAAAACAACCAAATTAATGGAAGAAGATATTATCACCCATTTACACATTCCAAAAAGCACTTGCCTGAATCTTCTGATCTCAGGAATCGCTGGTGCAACAGTAAGGGGTATGTTTACTAAACTGCGGTAATGTCATTCGCGATAGGTTCCGCAGTAAAGTAGAGATGCCCATATAAAGGCATGGGCGGTGCATAGTTACAGCAAGCTGACAGAGAACGCATGTTACAAGGTGCCTTAGAATAACGAGCGTTACAAGGCGCCTTATAAGGTGCCTTGTAAGGTGCCCTGTAAGGTGCCTTGTAAGGTGCCATAGAAGGCACCCTATAGGGCCTCCTAGGCTAAGCGCCATATTAGGCACCCTTGGACAAGTCACCGCAGAAGGCACCCTGGGCTATGGAACCATAGGTTAAGGTGGCCTAACAAGGTTATGGTGTCCTAGGTTAGTGTGCCCTAGGGACTGCAAGGTGCCTCAGGATGACATGCATGACCTCTGCGGAACAGAGACAGATGTAGCCCTAACACTAGATAGAGCACTCAGCAAAGGCCATGAACAGGTGAGTGAAGGAGGGAGAAGTGGGAGCCGCTGGACTGCCATATCTGCGGGCATCCAATGTGCCTGCCAGTACTGATGACAAACATGGTGGGGCAGCTCTACCACAGCACAGGATGTTGGCAATGTACAGTACCGGAAAAAACAGTTGGTGGCAGACGATGGGAATACGTGTCCCCCAGTGGAGGCGGAGGGTGCAGGATCGTTACACTGATGGGTGGACATAGGAGTGGTGGTGCCATGCAGATCAGGCACAGGCGAGGCAAGCACGATGAGGCGCAATGCAGGAAAGGGTAGCAGTGCAGGACATGGGCTGGCAGCCTGCACAGGCAGACAGGACTCTACACAGCTGACAGAGGCAGATAGACGGACTGAGGGAATGTTGGCAATTGTGGCGAGGGTATTATGGGCTGGAAGCGCAGATCTGCAAAAATATGACCTCTACAGGCATGCACACTATTTGAGTAGGACAGGCATGAGAGGAGGGAACAATGAGGAATTGAACCAATGAACACTGCCAAGAATGGCAATGTATTAACCAGTAGGCTATACGTCCATGGTGTATGTCACAGCAGTACCCATGATGCAATGCACATGCTGAATAGCTGTCTACAGCTGATCACCAAATGGGGTCTGCACCTCTCCGGTACCTCAGCTGGGAAAGACAAATGACAGTGTGTGATACTGGCACAGAGTAGCTACAGACCATGCCATTGTGCAGGTTCTGTGGTCACCCTGAGGGATAGGATTGGTGCCCAGCACTAGGTCCGCAGTACATGGGGTGCTAGAGATAGGTCCTGCTGTACATCCCCATCACTACCAGTGTGTGACAGGTGTTCCATGCAGTGCAGCAGCTGAAGGTAATTTGGCGTCCATCTGTATCCTGCAGTCACATGTGGCCCTGTGGGACCAGACACCAGCCAGATTAGTGTGTACCCCATGTGAGGGTCTGGCTGACATGGGCAGCTGTTATCAGGGCAGAGGGGTTCCTAGAATTGCATGAGGTGTGTGTAGCAGTGGCTGCATAGGTCACAGTGGTATACACTACATACCCCAAAGGGCCCACATCACCCCTTTTGTAGGTAAAGGACAGTGTCCCCACCCCAGGGAAGCAACCTCCATCCTGTTTGTACGAGACAGCCCTCCAGGATTGTTGGGCCAGAGCCATACCTATGACTGCGATGAGGCAGACCAGCAGTAACGCTGGGGTTAGATCTGGAAACCCCAAGTGCCTCCCACCATTGTCTGCCAGTCACCAGCAGACAGCACAGTCAGACTGTATTTTAAAAGCATTCCGACCATACACAGTCTAACTGCAGACAGTCCACCAGGAACTATGTGCAGCAAGCAGGCATCTCAGTGACTAGGACCCCAGCACTGGGGAACACAAATATACCACTAGAAACAAATAGTGTAGAGCTCTATGTGGGAACCTAGACCTGCCATGGTCACTGCTCGTTCAGAGTGAGTGTCCTCCCAGCATGCCATGCTGTGGCTACCCTGTCCATGCAGGTGGTGGTCAGGCACTACAGTGTCCTAGCCATTGCCCCACACCCTGTGAAGATGCATCCTGGCCAATCTGCCCTGTCCGGGCCATACCCAGAATACCTTGCTCCTCATTATGCATCTAATCAGGCTAACGCTGGTAACAGTGGGACATTTTGGGCCCAGTGAAGTGTGGGCAGCCACAGAACAATGGATAGACATACAAACACGCTCACTCCTTTTGCAACATTATACAAAGATAGGGGTGGTTGGCAGCCCTGCCCGCCACACTAGTCCTGATCACAGTGCCGACATTGCTAAACTGTGCAGGGGGTAGTAGTAGTGCTCTGGTGATAATATCATCCCAATGCTGGGGCCAACAGCCTGCCACTCCATGCATCATTGGATTGTGGAGCCTGTGTGAGTGGGTGTTTTGCACCCCTGTTCGCTGCTGCTTTGGGCTTTGTACATGTATCTGCATTGTAGGGTAAAATATAGGGACATGCTCTGCAGGAACCACAGCTGGGACTTGCACTTGTGACCCTCTGCTCCTGGACACACTGGCTGGGTGTACTGCACCACACTGTTGCCACAGATGCATGGTAGTCCCTGGGGCTATCTGCAATTTTCCTCAGCCAGACCTTTTATGTTGCACTGCACACCACGTACTGATGCAGAGCATGGCCTAAGTCCACTGCAGGGAGGTGGCACTGCCCCCTCCAATACGGGCACATGCCCCCCTGCCAAGCTGACGTGGCCATTTGCGGTCGGTGCTGGTAGTGCGCAGTCCCGGGCAATCCACTGTGTAGGTAGGCGCCCACCTAGGGAGCGGGTTCCGGGGTGGGGGGGCATACGTGGACATCCTCACATCCCCCCATCACTGCCTACCACTATTATGTCCCCGCCACATGGGGGCGGGATGGCTGGGGGGATGTCAGGTCTGTGCCCTAGCAACTATTGGCTAGGGTGGACCAGGTAGATATTGGTGGATTGTGTTTGGCCTTGGTTAACTGCTGTCTTGCTGATCTCCGGTGTCTATGTTCCTATGTGCCACCTAGGCGCCTGCCTGGTCCACCCTGTGCCCCAGCTGCCCATGCTACATGTCCTGCCTGCGGCCCCCTATGCCCCATTTGCACCATCGCCATAGTGGCCATTCATACTTTGGCACTATGGTATTGCTGTACATGGAGCACTACTATCACATATTTTGGGCTCCCTCCCTGGGCTGGACATTGCTGACACGTAAATGGTTTCTCTCTCCTGCATATGTTCATCTAACGGCAGGTTTTCAATCGCGTTAGGATTCAGCTCTTCAGATCAGCGCGTTAGTGTGAATGGAGCCTCTCCCCGCCCACACTCCACCCATTGACCCCTTCTCTCCGCCCTCTCTCCACCTTCTGTGTGTTTTACCGCACCGCGGAACGTCAACGATCGTTAAGTAACGATAACGCACGTTAACGTTACTTAACGATCGTTAACGTTACATAACGCGCGTTATGTAACATTACCGCAGTTTAGTAAACATACCCCTAAGAGAGCTTGGCAAGGAAAGGCCAGAGATTTAAAGCCACTTCTCATATGCATCAAAATTGTGAAGGTCCAAAGTGCAGGAACCTGCAGCGTGAACTTTCAAATTAAAAAGTCAGAGTTTAACATTAAATTATAGTAGATGGTATTAATATTGAGAAAGAGCAACCACCATGATATTCAGCATTTATTGGGTTTAGTCTTGGAATACCTTATGTTTTCATTAAGAGCCCTATGTACAATTATTATATATTACATTAACCTAAAGCTTCAATGTATTTTCTGACCGAAAACTGATCAAGAAGCAAGAGTTGTGATAGAGTGAAAGTGTGCGAATCGGAACATTATAAAGCTGCCGCTGATAAAACTGTATTAAAAGTTGGACGTCTCTAGCACAGGATTAAAGGGCTGCGGCACTGCCCAAAGTGGGCTGTGCTATTTACGTGGAGGCCAATTCCATTCCCGCCTGTCCAGACTGTCAGAATCGGACATGTCTCAGCTGCACTCGATTCTGGCCACCTGGAAATCCAGCCACTTTCCCAGCTAGCTCATGCAGGAGCTATGAACCACGGCAGACCTCGACTTCACCCTTTCCCTACCGCCTGACCCCTGATCAGCACTGCTGTGGCCAGGGTTGGGCCGCACAGATCACCCTACATCTCTTCACCTTTGTTTCCGGGCCCGAGCCATCCACTGTCCTCCATCAAGGGGAATTATTCTACTTCCGAGGTGGAATAAGTCCCCTGTGGAAATTGCTGACCCCAGACATACAGGGGCAACCTCAGAATTGCCCTGTACATCTGGTGTCATGTCCCTGCCCACAGCCCACCCTTACTCCACCTCCAGACCACCCCCTCCTGTCCAGGAAAAGAGATCTCGCACAACCCCTGATCTACGTGTGGGGGGCTCTGTGTACAACATCGAACACCAAGCATTTAGTGGGTCTGGACATCCGGATCGGACATCCAGACCCACTAAACGCTGCACAGAATCATCCCATGGTGTTCACGATGAATATTCCACTCATTAAAAATAAAGTAAGACTGGATAAAGAAAAAATGCTATCCCAACATAATGAAGTGTTACAGCTTCTTTGGCATAAGCACAGTATGTATCGCAAAATATCAAGGATAGAATCAAGTCAATGTGATGGAGACACTATTTCAAATTGAGAACATAGCCTACTAAGCCATTTTATGAGATCATATATATTCTGAAGCAATAAATTTGAAACCAAAAAGAACTAAACCACGGGTGCAGCTAAAATTTGTTTTCAATTCATGTACATGTACAATGAATCTATAGGTTAAATCTTTAGGTTAAACCTCACTGGGTTTGCAGCTTGTCGTGCTGTGAGGTCTTGTGTGCATCAGTGATGCTGAGGACTAAGTTATCAGCAGTTTAACTACTGGCAGGGTCTCCTAAGATGGACAGGCCTCAGCTGAGGTGGCCAGACCAAGACAAACCACCCATCTGGGCAGCAGCAAAATGGGACAGTGTTGGTCGTGGAGGATCACATTTCTGTGACAACGGCAACAACACTAAAATTAAACTGCATGGAAGAACGGCCTGGTAATCTACTTTATTCATTTAGACAGTTTTGTGTACCACCTTATCCTTTCAATGGATGAGACACATACACCAATACTTACAGGGAACATGGGCAATGGAGGGTTAAGTGGCTTGCTCAAGACCACAAGGAGCACCTGTGTTTTGCCACAAGGAGCACCCATATTTTGCCACAAAAACCCTAGTGGATAGTCACAACAAAACAAATTGCATTATAGTGCTGGAAGATGAGACCCCCAGTTGGAAGCCACTCTAATGGCTACTGCATTGGATGAGTGTCCCAGATTTGCCTGCAAAAAAAATCTGGTAACCTTAATATAAGGACTTTGAATATGGGCCCATAGGATCCTAAATTGCCTCCTTTGAAAATTTACTAGGACTGAATTCCTAAATTCACACTTCTAGTTTCACAAAGCCCCTAAAGTTAGGGATCTAAAAGTGTGTAGCTCCAGAAGTGGAGGCAGGATACGGAGAAAGAAAGGTTGGGCACTTAGTGCATGAGGCACCTGATTTTAAAACATAGACGCACCTGATGTGGGGACACCCTGCCATGCGTGAATTCTACCTAGTCGTCCCCGCCTATGGGGACGGGGCATCTATTTCAAGCAAGACTGAGTATGGGGATGTCCAGCAGTGTGCAAAACAAAAACATGACCCCCTATCCCTCATCAGTGTTTGTTGTTTTATTGTAAATTAAAGGGGATATTAGTGTAGCTCCTTCTCAATACCCTCCAGACATTTACCTGACAAAATGATCCCTTTTCAGTGCCTGTAGAAGCCTGGAGCAGGGTTAACCTTAGACACAACTCCGGATGTTCAGGATGTTTTTGAGGTTAAGCAGGGGACATCCAAGTTCTTGGGAATGCCCAGCCCAGGCCATTCCTCTGCCACACCCTCATTCATACTTTGACGTCCTCATGCTGGGCATGTCCACAGACCCAGCTTCTAAATTGGCTCTGGAGAGGTTTCCATGCTTTGGACTTCTCTCTACCCATTTTCAGATATCCAAAGTATGACTGGGATTCTATTTGCGAGACTTTGGTCCAGGAGAGAAAAGCCAATGGGCCTGGATTGGAAGCAGCGCGGCAAGGCACCCTACTTTAAGGTAAGCTTGCTGCCGTGCCTTGAAAATGTGTGTGGGGGGGGGGGGTGCATCATGCCACCTAGCGGTGCACCACAGGAGGGGTGCCCGGGGCAAAGGAGGGTGTCTGCCGCTGGGGCAGGGAATGCCACTGGTTCCCACAGTTTTCCTACTGACCCCACATGCCAGTGAGGTTTCCCGGATAGCTACAATGAATATGCATGAGACCCAGTGTAAGTAAATACAACGCTATCTCGTGCATATTCATTGTGATTATTCTAAAAACTAGAGGACATGTTTGATTATGGGAAAGGCAAAAGTTAAACCCCACAGGGAGCTTGCGGATCTGTGAGTACTTGGACTGCTTGCTCTCTGCTGCCTATTCTGCCGTGCAAACTCCACAACGTACCCTGTTTGTCTCCCTGTCCCCCCAGGTACTGTTAGTCCCGGCTCTCCGGAAGTGACGCTGGGCCCCATGCCCTTTAACATCCACTCCGATGCGGCTGCTCCTTGTGCGCGCTCCTTGGGGTGAGGTACGGGGCGGCTGTTCCAAGGCTCCTACTTCTGCTATGTCCATTATTGCTGTTCCTCGATTGTTAACCCTGCACTCTGTAATCTATACTACTCCCCCCCCCCCCGTCCTGGCCGGCACCATCCTTCAGTGCCCGGTTTCTAGCTCTTCTTGGCTCTTTGCTTCTGCTGTCATCGTTTATCATGTCCGCTATCCCAGTGCACTGGGGCTGGCGCCCTGTAGCGCCTGCCATCGCTCCTTCTGGCCCTCTTGCTCATCAGCTTTCGAATCTTATCTATTGTCCATGCACCCCCTCTCCTCCTTCCCCTCTGCTCTCTCCCTCTTTTGTGTTCTTGCAACTTGCGCTTCTGAACTGTCGTTCTATCCGTTCCAAAACTCCCCTGGTCCATGATTTAATTACACTTCATAACTTAGACGTCTTTTTCTGACTGAAACCCCTCCTTAACCGTTGCCTCCCACCAGGCTACTCCTTTCTTTCCACATCTCGCCGGGGTAGAAGCGGCGGGGGAGTGGCTGTTATCTACCGCTCCTCCCTCCCTCTCTCTGAGCTCGCTTCCTCCTCCTCCCTGCTCTATCCGGAGTCTTTACTTGCACGGTTGGATTCTTCTTCCACTCCTTACTACTTTCTTCTTATTTACGCCCCACCTTCTCTCCCAACTTCCTCCTGGGATTCACTGTTGGCTACCATATCTGAAGTCTCTTTGCTTTATCCTCACCTTTTAATTTTAGGTGATTTTAATATCCATGTGGATTCCCCTTCTTCAGCAAGGGATTCCTCATTCCTTGCTCTTCTGTCTGATCTCTCCCTTCGTCAGTTTGTTTCCTTCCCTACTCACGTTGCTGGCCATTCGCTTGACCTTCTTATTACCTCCACCTCCTTCCCTCTTCACTGCTCCTCTGTCTTCCTTCCCTCTTCCCTGGTCTGATCATTACTGTCTTCTTTTTTCTGTCCCTGCCCCCCCATTAGCCTCGATTCCTACCCCAAATCCCAGTCCTGCGCCACTATTCATTCGTAAGATCACCGCAGACACACTTCTCCAGTTTCCATCCCCTAGCGCTCTGTTCCCTGCAGATTTTGAGTCTCTCTCCGTTGATGCCCAGGCTCATTGCTGGCACTCCTCTCTCTCAACTGCCCTGGACGCTATTGCTCCTCTTCACCCCCGTTCCCGCCCCCGCCGTCACCCATGCCACCCTTGGTTCCACCCCGGTCTCCTTCTACACCGTAGGCACCTCTGTCGGGCTGAGCGCCTCTGGCAGAGGCATCCCTCCCCCACTAACCTGTCTGGTTTTCACCTTTGCCATCGTCACTACCGCTCTCTCCTCTTTGCCGCAAAACGTGATTGTTATTCTAATCTCATCTCTTCCTCTTCAAATTCCTCACGCCAATTGTACTCCATCCTGCATACCCTCACTGCGTCTCACTCCGCTTCTTCCCCCTCCCCCCTTCCTGCGTCCTCCCTTCCTGACCCTTCCTCTCTTGCTTCCTTTTTTGTTGCCAAGGTCGACACCCTCCGTCAGTCTTTCCCCTCGTGTCCCCCTCCCCTTTCTCCCCCTGTTATGCTTTCCCCCCCTTCCCTTCCCCATCCCGCTCCACCCCTGCGTTGTCCCATTCCTGGTCGTCCTTTGAGGCAATAACCCCCAGCATTCTTCAAAAAACCTTCTTCTTCTCCATTCGTAAAACTACCTCACTAGCTCTTTCTCCCTACATTCTCTCCCTGTTTAATTCCAGTTTGTCCTCTGGCATCTTTCCCTCAAGTTGGAAACATGCTGTCGTTCGTCCTATTCTAAAGTCCCATTCTTCCGATCCTTCTGTTCTTTCTAGTTGGCGCCCCATCTCCAACCTTTCCTTTCTCTCTAAATTTCTTGAGAAGCTGGTCTTTATTCAACTTTCCTCTCACCTTGAAGCTTCCTTCACTCTCCACCCCCGACAATCAGGTTTTCATCCCGGCCACAGCACTGAAACTGTCCTTCTTTCTCTCCTTAATGAACTTCACGCTGCTCACGATCGTGGTCTCTTTACCCTAGTTGTCTCCCTCGACCTTTCTGCAGCTTTCGACTTAGTGGATCACCGTACTCTCTTCACTCGCCTTCGGGAAGCAGGTCTTTCTGGTGTGGTTCTCCAATGGTTTCATTCTTTTCTTTCCTGTCGTTCTTTTTCTGTAGTCACTGGGTCCTCCTCCTCTGCCCCCACTCCCCTCACTTGTGGGGTTCCCCAAGGTTCTGTCCTCGCTCCCCTTCTTTTTAATGTCTTCTTAGCCCCTCTTGCCCTTTTAATCCAACAGTTCGATATCTCTGCGTATTATTACGCAGATGATATTTTTCTCTTACTTCACACAGACTCTCTTTCCCCTGACATTACCCCTCTTAATCATTGTCTCACTGCTGTCGCTTCTTGGTTTTCTTCCAATTTCCTCCACGTGAATCCCACTAAATCTTTCGCTATTTGGTTCCCACCCCACTTGTGCCCCTTCCCTTTCTTCACAGCCTATTCCTCTTGTTTCTTCACTCCGTTTTCTGGGTGTTATCCTTGATTCTTCCCTCTCTTTCAAGGCGCACATCTCTTCCATCATTCAGCGTTCTTTTTTCTCCCTTAGGCAGCTCCGAGCTGTCCGCCCTTTCCTTTCTTCTTCCGCTCTGGCTACTCTCCTTCTCTCCCTTGTGATGTCTCGTCTCGATTACTGTAATGTTTCCCTAGCTGGTCTGCCCCAAACCCAACTGTCTCGTCTTCAGCGTGTTCAAAATACTGCTATTCGTCTCCTAACCCATGCCTCTCGTTTCGATCATGTTACCCCTCTTCTTCTCCATCACCACTGGTTACCTGTTCCTTTTCGTGTCCAGTACAAAATCCTCATTCTTATGCACAAGGCTGTCCGCACTGGCACCCCCTCCTATCTTGCTGATCAGATACACTTCCGTACCCCCCACCGTCTGCTTCGTTCTATCCACACTAATCGCATGTCTCTTCCCTCCCCCTCCCAGGCCCATCTTGTTTCTACTCGTTCCTCTGCCTCTATTTCTTGGCCCTGAGCCTTTGGAACTCGCTCCCTCCCTCGCTTCGTGCAGAAGAATCTTATCGCTCCTTCAAAACTCAGCTCAAAACCCACCTTTTTAACCTAGCATTTGACCTTCCGTCCTTGTTTTCCCCCTCCCTCCCTGTCCCATGATGTTGTATTGGAACTGCTGCTTTGTATTTGCTTTCCCTCTTCTTTCCTATTATTTTAATGGCGTTCTTTTTCCTTTTCCCGCAGCCTCATTTTTAAATTGTTTTATAGTTTTATTGTAAACCGCTCAGGTGCCTACGGTGTTGGGCGGTATAACAAGTTTTTAATAAACATAAACATAAACAATCTGCAGAGATGCAGGCTAATTCTCTAAGGGAAATTCGGTTTTCCCTTTGAATGTTTCTAGCCAGGTGCTCTTTCTATAGGTGCAAAGGCACATAACCAAAAGTATGAAAGAGAATTTCAAAATGCAATCCCTAAATTCCCTTTCCTATTCCTGCTCCAACTTCATCCCTAGCGCAACCTGTTTTTGGTGGGGCTACAAGTACACCTGCTGTCCTCCAGTGTGCATGCTTTTAGCCACCTTGACAAGGAGCTGTAATCAAACCCTGCTTTTACGAGGGTAAACATGCATTTACCTACCTACAGACATGTGGTTTGGAGGTTGAGAAAGTGCCTATTTTTAGCCTATTTTATGAAGACACAAAGGCACCAATGGGTCTTTATGAAATACTATAAATTGGCAGAAATTGCAGCTAGAATTAAGCCACAGCCATTTATGCCTGCTTGGGAGAGGTATTTATTTATTTACAATCTCTTATATACCATGCTATTCTACATCAGTGCAGTTTACATTGAACAGGGCATTATAACTTGGAGATAACTATTTTACAGGGAACATGGGCTATGGAGAGTTAAGTGGCTTGCCCAAGACCACAAGGAGCACCTGTGGGACTAGAAACCCCAGTCCTTCTGGCCCAAGGTTGCTGTCCTCTAGTGGGATTTGAACCCCCAACCTGAAGCACCTTGTCCCAACCACTAGGCCACTCCTCCACTCCAATGCTTGTATAAATGTTTGTATAAATGCTTGTGCATATGTGTATATTTTATAAAATACGCATGCAAATTGCAACTGCAGCCTAGACTACTTCTATACCCAGGTCACATAAAAGAATGGGCCTTTGTGTCATCGCATGTAAATTTATGCCTGTAACCCTGGGGTTATTTTATAAAAGCAAGTAAAACAGGAATTTATGTGCGAAAGAAGTTTATAAAATTACCGCCTTAATCATTGCCACCTTACTGACCTAACTATAACTATGTACACATTCTGGTGAGCAGGAGTAGTGAGAACACTTTATTTATTTAACAGGTTTTTTATACCCCCTTTATGCCAAGGTGGGTTACATGGAACAACAACACAAATATTTTGTGATTGCGTATAACAAGGGAAGCAAACTTGGAACTAACAAAACGGGTATTTATAGATGTTCACAGAGCGTGGTTGGGGTTATGGTGTGTGTAGTTAAGTGATATCATTTATTGCTGATTTACCACGTTCCATCGTGCGACAGTTATTGTGATGATTGTACGTCAGCATGCCTGTCAATGTGTATTTGAGTTTTGGTGCGCTGGCCTGCGTGCACGTTAACTCACCCTTCACTGTGTGCTCCTGAGTGCATGCAGGGACACACTTTACTTCGATACTCATTAGTGAGTCGTGACATCCTTTCATATGAGGGGCTGGGTCACAGGGATCTTTGCCTTCCGGAGGCACTGCCAATTACTAGCGAAAGGATTTTGGATTTAGCTCATGTCTTTTTGAATAGTAGCTCAAGGTTAGTTACATTCAGGTATAGTAGGTCTTTCCCTGTCCCTGGAGGACTTAGAAATGAATGGGCCGATGCAGAAAAACTAGCGCGCCCTTTGCGTGCAGATAACACATCTTATATGCACAAGTTCTGCCACGCCAAATGCATAAGAGATTGACACATGCATAAATAGCAAAAGTATCTGCACACAGCAATGCCAAGCATATTTAAATAATATGCAAATAAGCTTTGTATATTAAAATATAATGCTAATAAGCTCTGCCCCCAATGCAGAGAAACACGTAGAGGATTACATAAGCAGCAAGAGCGCTAATATCTCTAGGCCTGGTCTGAGGTGGCTTAAACATCTTGTGCATGTAGGGAAAGACTATTTCAGGGCATATACAGGTGAACAGTTACCTTCGACATGAAAATTTTCTGTGTGTATCTTTCAGCGTATAAGCAAAAGTTCAGCGATCAAAGAACAGCTGTCTTTTGCTTCTTATCTTGTGTTTTTGGACTCACTTACATCATTCTCCTTTTCCTGTTAGGTCTCTTTGTTGTGATTTCATAAAAAAATGTTCTTGGGAGGAATAGTGTTGATTATTATGGACTGAACGCCAAAGGAGCCTGCACATTCTGTGCACATAATGTGAGCATTTGACATTTCTGAGCGTACGCACAGAGCCACTTGTAGTGTGTCTGTTGTTTGCATATGCATTGGCTCCCCTCCTTTCAACTTTACGCCAAGGTTTTGCACATAGCTCATTTGCATACATGCCCTTTGCTGCATACCAGCGCTGAAGTCTCGCGCTATAGGTATTTCAAGAACATGTATACAGCTAATAGCACGCGACTTCAGCGTTGGCTTTCTGCATCAGCTTGTAAGTTTGTATTCGGGGCAATGAAGGGTTACGTGCAATGACGGGATTCGATCCGAACAGGAACCAGTTTGGATTGATCCTGCCACTGACAGGACCGAGCAGGTGGTAGCACGGCACGCGTTTGTGTTGCCGGCACTGCACGCTCAGGCCACTGGCAGTCACCGCAGGGCAGCAGCTCCCTGGTGGCCCAGCAGCCCGATCCCCCTGCCTGCAAGTGGTTTGATAGCATCAGGGGCTTTCCATGATGCCGCAGTCCCCTGATGCCATCAAACCACAGGCGGGCGGGGTGAGTCCCACCAGTGCAGCACCAGCATCTGGGTGCCATTTTCAGCCCAGTTTGCCAAATGAGGCCCGTGGCAGGACCGATTTGCGTGAACCAGGCCAAACTGGCCAGATCCCACCACTGGTTACGGTGACTTGCCCAAGATCACAACGAATGGCAGTGGAATTTGAACCTGAATTACCTAATTCTCAATGGACAAGCATGATGAGTCAGGCATAACCGGTGATGTCATCTGATGGCACCATGGATGGAAGTTCTCTTCCAGAGCTCAGAAAGGCAAGCCAATTCTGAGCATGTGCCAGGTGACCCTACCTCCGAGCCTGTTCCTACCTAGCCCAGCAAGGACGAAAACCTCAGTTCTCCCATCAAATTTTCAACAAAAGAAGAAGGATAAGAAAGAAGACTATGACATTGTTTCAGACATGAGCTCTAAACCCAAGTTTAAAAAGTGCCAAAAGTGCAGCCTGCAAATGAATAGCACCAATGCACATGATCGCTACATCCAGTGCTTGGGGATGAGTCACCATGTGGAGGACTATGCCCACATGTCCCCATGAGCCCAACGATCATGCAGTCATGTTTTCTGTGACTTCACTGAACCATTGACTGCCGGAGCCTCCATGGTTCAGCTACCCCCACAGGCTGCATCCTCCCATGTGGCCAAGAAGCAGCATAGGCAAAATATCATGCTGCCGTGGCATGGAATATGCCCAACAAGGCCTCCATCCCCAGCCTAGTGCTTCAGGAGACCCCCCACTGTGGGCCACCCATCAGCAACTCAGACTGCTCCCTCTGCAGTCCTGGGCGCGGGACACATTCAGCTACCTCTGTCATTGCTCCATGGTGCCAAAATCTCCGCCTCCAAACATAGCGCCACTCCCTCTGTGGCCATTGGAGAGCACCATGGAAGCAAGGAATGTGCATCGGCACATTACCATGCCAATGTAGAAACCTCCTCCACACCTCTTAGTGCTGAGGTCGCTGGAACCTGGCCACCAAGTAGCATTCGTGACATGTCATTGTGCCGGCAAGGACACCTCCTCTCCGTACCGGGAACACCCCTGGAGCCTTACAATACCCCGACCCCACACCAGCTCAGCTCACAGTGGCAGTAGGAAACACCGCAGGAGCAGCAGGGGCAGGAGCAGCTCACACCACAGAAGGTACAAAAGTATGAAAAGCAGCAGCAGCAACAGCGATTCCAACAGCTTCCACAACAGAAGGCACCACAGATCCAAGATCCCTAGGAGACACCAATAATCCCTCAGAACAAGCAGCCCAGCCATCCTACCTCACAAGGCACATAGACCCTACAATCCAATGAGCAAGCATGACCACTGCAGAGGCATGAAGAAGCCACAGCAAGCATCTACAGCAGTACTGGACCTTCTTGCCCATTTACTGGAGCAGCATGCTCCACGTCAGACACAGGAGCCCACTGGACTCTCCACTCCAGATAACGTGCGACCATTTCCGAGATCGATGCCATCAAGGGACACATGTACACTCCCCACACCATTGTCATTACCTCTGTTTCTCGCCAGGTCCCTTGAAGACAGACAGCGAAGGGGAAGAGGCAGCTAACCAGGGCTCCATGGAAGGGGACCATCACTCCCCTTGCTTACCAGGCACCATGTCAGAGGTTTATTCACCACCTCAGCAGCCACCATCACTGCTGGAGGTGGCTGCAGGGTGGTGACTGCTCCAGGCATGAACAGGCATCTGAAAAGTGATCATTTTGTTAGCTAAATATCTGGAGGGTTTTGAGAAGGAGCTACACTAATATCCACTTTAATTTGCAATACAACAACAAATACCCCAAATTCCTTCAGAGGCTAGCATCCCTGCCCTCTCTCACCCCGCCCAACACAGGACCCAAGGAACGAAGTCCTTGGAGTACTGAAGTACCTGGATACCCCGAGAACCCTAGTTGCCTAACCAATACATAAGCTTCTCCTGGACAACCTGCTAAAGATCTGGCAAACCCATTGTCTAGCCCCACCAGTTTCAGGAAGCTTGAAACAAAGTACCAGGTGCAGCCCACACCAGGTTTCAAGAAGCCACAGTTCCCACACCAGTCCATTATTGCCGAATCAGCAATGAAGAAATCTCGTACCAACTCCAACGCGCCTCCGGGGAAAGACCACAGGATCTTCAACAATTTGGGGAAGAGGACCTTCCATAGCACCATACTAAGTGCAAAGATCACAGCCCATCAATTCCAGCAGATCTGATTTCAAGATGCCCTGCTGGATAGGCTAAAAAACACCATCAACACAGCCTCTGGAGTCCATGGTGACTACCGGGGCTATCCTTGCTGACCTCGCAGAATGTGGCAAACACCTCAACCGCTCAGTTTTCAACACCTTTGACATCACAGTCCACATGGTGGGTATGGCCATCGCTACTAGGCTCATGGTTTGGCTTCGATTATCCAGACTGAGGGAGGACACCCATGATCACATAGCTAAGCCCCTTCACAAGGGCTAAGATCTTCAGTGGCAAGGTCAAAGATATTGTTAATGACTTGAAAGACCACTGCATCATTCTTCAGACGCTCGCTGCAAAAGGCCTGGATCGCAGCTCCAGTGACCAAAAATTCCATGGAAATCAGACATGGAAGTCCTATTTCTCACCTCAGCACTACAGTTCCTATCACTGGTGGCAGCCTCAAAATTTTAAGCTGCAGCCAGCTTACCATTCCTCCAACCAACAGAAGGCTTGCCCAGAGGGACTGCAGGCAGCAGAAGCAAACTGCCTTATCATCCAACAAAAGCACACCTTCATTTTGACAGTGCATACCACACCAATCCTCCTGTGAGGGGATGGCTCTCAGACTTCTTGGACACCAGGAAAGAGATTATGACAGACAAATGGGTCCTAGATATTATCGTGAGGGGCACCTGCCCTTCCAGCAAAATGCTGCAAAAGCAGATTCCTGTCATGGCAGTGGAGATGCATTCCCTCCTGATATCAAGGGCAAAAGAACCCGTTCTGCCAGAAGAGGTCAACCATGGCTTCTACTCCAGGTATGTCTTGATCCCTAAGAAGTCTAACAGTGTCTGCTCCTTCCTGGACCTCCTCAACTTGAACAAATTCATCCAAAGAGAGAAGTTCCAGATGTACTCCTTGGGCTCTATCCTTCCATTCATACAAACCAACTACTGGATGGCATCGCTAGACTTGCAGGATGCATACACTCACATCCCCATTCACCATGCCCACAGGAGATATCTATGTTTCTGTGTGCTCGGCAAACAATATCAGTACAGCGTGCTCCCCTTCAGCCTCTCTCCTGTTCCAAAGGTCTTCACAAAATACATTGCTGTGGTTGCTGCACACTTCCGCAAGCTCAGTATATGCATTTTTTTCTACTTGGACGACTGGATCCTTGCAGCACCCTCATGACAGAAGATCAGGACATCCATCAAGCAGATGATCAAACTACTCTCATCACTTGGCTTCTTAGTGAATTTGCAAAAATCATGCCTTCAACCCACAGAGAGCTTGGAGTTCATCAGAGTGGACATCAGAACCATTCAATCCAAGGTGGTTCTGCTTACACAACAAGTGGACGCCATCACCTCACTGGTCCTGAAAGTCTTGTATGCCAACCATGCCACCGACAGAACACTGCTACGTCTCCTGGCCACATGGCAGGGACCACTCAAGTCTTACCCTTCACCAGACTCCACATGTGCCACCTGCAGTGGCACTTGTACAAACACTGGCAACAGCATTCTCAACCTCTGAGTCACATCCCACTTGAGGCGAAGGTGCGAGAGTTGTTCATGTGGACATCCTCTCATGGGGGCAGACCTCTCCGGCAGCCATGACACCACATCACCATCAGTACAGATGCCTCCAGGACAGGCTAGGGCGCCCACCTGCTTCACCTCCACACACAAAGGCACCTGAATTGCAAGGGAACACAGCCACCACATCAACTTCCTGGAACTGCGTGCATTCAGATACGCATTGAGGGCCTTCCATCACTTGATCTAAGCCAAAACCATCTTAATCCAAATGAACAACCAGGTAGCAATGTTCTACGTCAACAAGCAAGGGGACACTGGATCCCTCACACTCTGCAGAGAAGTGTTCAAACTCTGGTCCTTCACCCTCTCCAGGGAATGCCTGCTGCAGGCCTCATACCTGCCGGATGAGCACAACCATCTAGCTGACAGCCTCAGTCATCAGCTAGATCCACATGAATGGTCCCTCGATCCCCACATGGCGAGGTTACTCTTCTGCAAGTGGGGACATCCACACGTGGACCTCTTTGTCAGTGAGATGAATATGAAGTGCACCCACTTCTGTTCCAAATGGCCATTCTCCCACTGCTTCACCTCAGACACATTCACCATACATTGGGGGAATCTGACACTCCTGTACACCTTCTTCCCCACTCCGCTGATCTCCAAGATCATTCAGAAAATCATCAATAACCAAGCGCAGGTCATCCTCATCGCGCCCCACTGGCCCAGGCAAGTGTGGTTTCCCTTCCTACATCGTCTAACCTGGGAACCATCTATCCAACTGCTGTAGGTGCCAGACCTCATCATACAGTACAAGGCCAAACCCTACACCCGAATATACCAATACTCATATTGACTGGAAGTTGAGAGGTTGATCCTGTCATCCCTCCACCTCACTAATGAAGTACAGCAAGTCATCCTAGAAGTCAGATGCCCCTCCATGAGAAAATCCTATGGCCTCAAGTGGAAATATTTAGATGCTTGGTATGTCTCTGAGAGATTTGATCCCATCTTTTGCATGATCCCGTGAGTCCTCCAATACCTCATCACCCTCACTGGTGCAAGACTCAAGATGGTATTGATTTGGTGCCACCTGTCAGCCATCGTACCTTACCATAACCTCCCAAATGACACCTCCATCTCCACACATCCATTGGTCTCACAATTCATAAAGGGCCTGGCCTACCTGAGGCCTGCAGTACAACAACCGGAGTCACCCTAGGACCTCAACATTGTTTTTCACCGACTCATGCAGGACCCCTTCAAGCCCCTGCTGTCTGCATCCCTTAAATACGTCATCTGAAAGACCCTCCTCCTTATCACCATCACCTCTGCCAGACAGATCAGGTCCTAGTTGCACACCCACTTTATACCCAGCTCTACCAGGATTGCATCACCCTCAGAACCCATCCCAAATTCATTCCAAAGGTGTCTTCCCCTTTCCATATAAACCAGACAATTGAATTACCTACCTTCTAACCCAGGCCTCACTCATTACTAGAGGAACAATGGCTTCACACCCTTGATTGCATACGTGCCTTGTGTACCTACAGCCACAGGACAGAGCACCAGGGAGACCTCAACAAGCCAGGACACCTCATCACTGAGGACTCTGTCGAGAGGATATCAGATTGCATAGCGATCTGCTACATCCAAGTCAGCACCCAGCCCGCAGGCAACATCCATTACCACTAACTCCGTGCCATAGCCACCATGCATGCGAATCTGTGCTCTGTCCCAGTGAGGAATATATGCAGACTGAGGGAGGACATCTATACACACATTCCAGAGACACTACTGCTTGGACCAGCATGCAATGACTGACAGCTCCTTTGGCCAAGCGATACTGGCCATGGCTGCGCTACAATGAAAGCCCCATTAGACCATGAACTAGATGGCCTCTCTGGGATTGTGTTCATGCTTGAGCTCATTGCCATAATTTATTTATTTAACCAGTTTTCTGGTTAAATATCCTTATCCTTAACGGTAAGAGCTGTTAGTGTAGCTGGGTTTAAAAAAGGTTTGGGCAAGTTCCTGGAGGAAAGGTCCATAAACCATTATTAAAAAGAGACCCAGGATATCAATGCTTGACCCAATACAAGCATTGTGGAACCTGTGTCTTTTGGGGATACTGCTAGGTACGTATGACCTAGATTGGCCACTGTTGGAAACAGGATACTGGGCTTGATGGACCTTGGTCTGACCCAGTATGGCATATCTTATGTTCTTATCCTTCAATATTACTTGATGCTTACAGCACCCCTGTTATAGTGTTCTACTGTTGTACCATGCTTGCTGTTACCCGATGCTTACAGTATCCATCCCTGTTTACTATTGTTGTGCTCCTAACCTTGACTCCTGTTATGCAACAAACTGTTTGTGTTAATAAAATCCTTTGGCTTGTTTCTGGTCATCTGTCTCTTTCATCCACCGCAGCAAACACGCGGTCACGGGCCATGGCTACAGAGTCACCAGTTGTGGCTGACTCATCCTGCTTGTCCATGGAGAAAGTGAGGTTACTTACTTGTAATGGGGGATCTCTGTGGACAACAAGATACATCAGCCATAGAAACCCACCCACCTCCCCTGGAATGAGGACAACCTCTCATCACCTTTGATTCAGAATCAAGCACCTGCTGACCTAGCCTACAAGGACATTGCTTTGGGATGTACTGGGCTAGGTAAGAGTGGGCTCAAAGGTAGGGTCACCTGGCACATGCTCAGAAAGGCTTGCATTTCTGAGCTCGGGAAAGCACTTCTGTCCATGGCACTGTTGGATGATATCACCAGGTGTGGCTGATTTATCCTGCTCTCCACGGAGATCCCCCATTACAGGTAAGTAACCTCACTTTCCAAGCCTGCTGCTTACAAAGGAACTAAATACTCTATTTAATAATCATGTCTTACATTATTTATTTGTTCATTTAGTGAAACCAGAATGCTAAAATTATTTCAATAAAAAAGTGCTTTTTATTTTTGTTTGTGTAATTAACCATTGTCCATATGTGTGCCTCTGTCTGCTGCAATTCTTCGTAATTCCTCGATGAGAAGTTTGCCTTTGACATATTCATGTTGTGTCTGATTAGTAATCTAAAAGCTGATCTCTTCCTGCACTAATTGGATCATTTACTTTTCTTTCTTTTTGTATTTGCCATATGGTTACTAGTTTTACAGCTCTAGATTTGTTTTTGAGTGAAGTTCCTAGAATATGATTTTATTTACATTCATGATATAAACAGTAAAAACAAACAAGGTAGATTCAGCCAGTTTCTACCTGATATAAACCAGCATTGCCAGTTCCGTCCATCACAATCTTATTTAAACACTCTCAGGTCTGTGCAGTATAGACATGTTATCTGCTAGGATCATTTCACCGTGAGATATGGAATTTCCTATTCTTGTCAGGTCACATATCGCAGGACTGTATTTCATGCAGTTGTAGCTTTTGTTGCAAATATTCAGTGACACATTTTGGCTAGGGCCACCCCTTGGCAGTGGTGATTTTCTGATAGGTCAGGCTATATTGCTGACCCATAACCTTTTTGAACTGTAGCAAAATAGTAAAGAATAAAGTCTGAATTCTTAGCATCAATCTTGAGTGCTTTATAACTTTAGCGGCCATCAGTCTGACAAACAGTATCCTAATATTGCAGTGAGAGTAGGGACTAAGTTTTCCTGCACTCACAAGTTCTGGCCCTGCCCTCCCCCCAAAAGAAGAACAGACAGAATGTAGACTATAACCACAGGCTGATTTACTTCTTGCATTCATTGTGATCTAAGGATAGTGCCCCTGGAGCAGAGCCCATGAGTTTGGGGGGGGGGGGGGGGTAGTGGATGTGGATGGTGGCAGTACGACTGACGACTATGGCAGTCTGGGTTAGAATGACATGCTATGGAGAAATCAGACACATTGTGGAAAAACTGGCCTGCTTAGTTGTTCCCCCTGAAGTTGTGGGGTGGAAATGGAGAGTCTCTCTCACTCAAGCAAAGTTGTAGTTACCTATCTCCAATATAGCCTTGGCTACATGCGCCATGAACTGAAGGGCACTGTGCTGCTGGCTTGCTGCAATGCCACATGCAGGCTGATAGTGCAGAAAGAGCTCTTGCTCACCAGGCAACCTTTGGGACAACTGTGGCAGTAGTGTGGTTTAATTAAATTCTTCCACCTCCTCACTGGGACTCTTCATTAATTTTCTACCTCCCAATCCCATCTGCCCTTCTGCAGCAGGCAGATTTATTTATTTATTTATTTATTTAACAGTTCTTCTATACCGCGCTTTTCAGATCAGTGCGGTTTATATTCAACGTCAACTATACAACACAGGCATTCTGAGTTGTAAACTTTACAATAAACAGGGAGATCAACATGGAAACAACTGGGGAAACTATCTACATTGTATTTACACTATTACCTTTTTCAAGCAGGGTCTATCTACATCTTATTACTTTTGAAGATGGCAGCGGCAAAGCTTTTTATCTGTAACTGTTTGTTTCATTCTCTATTAGTTTGCTTTGAAGTCTGACCCGGACTGGGGGAACCTGAAATTCCTTGTTGTTAAGTGCTGTTGAGTCGGTGTCAACTCATGGCGACCCTCTGGATAGTTGTCCTAAACTGTGTTCAGTCTTCAGTCAGGCGGCTGATTGTTGACAGAGTAGCACCCATAGCTGCTGTTATTGTATCGATCCATCTCATTGCTGGCTTTCCTCTTTTGCATGGACATTCTACCTTGCCAAGCATGATGTCTTTCTCTAATGATCTCACTCTTCGTATGATGTGTCCAAAGTATGAAAGTCAAAATCTTGTCATCTGAGCTTCTAAAGAAAGCTTAGGTTTGATCTCCTCTGGTACTGACTGGCTTGTTCTAATAGCAGTCCATGGTATACACAGTATTCGTCACCAATACCATAATTCAAAGGCATCAATTTTCTTCCTCTTTTTCACTGTCCAACCTTTGCATCCAATAGACATTATTGAAAACACCATGGCTTGAACAAGTTGAATCTTTGTATGGAGAGAGACATCTCTGTTCTTGAGAATCTTATCTAGGTCCTTCATAGCCATTCTGCCAAGAGCAATGTGTCATTGGATTTCTTGACTACTTGTTGTTTCTTTATTGATAGCTGATCCAAGTAGGTTAAAGCTGTCAACCATTTCAATTTCTTCTCCATCAGCGATGAACTTATTGGTTTTGCCAGTTGTCAGGATTTTGTCTTATTTACATTAAGGTACAGGACCTTGATCTTGAGAAGCAAATGTTTCAGATCGTCTTCACTTTCAGCCAGTAATGTGGTATCATCAGCATAGCAAATGTTACTGATGAGTCTTCCACCAATCTTCACACCTCGGTTGTCTTCACACAGTCCTGCTTCTCTGATGATTTGTTCTGCATATAAATTAAGCAGGTAGGGGGAAAGTATTCAGCCTTGTCCTTTGCTGATTTATTTTATTAATTTTATAATTATTACAATTTTAAATCACTACACAAGAATAATCACTTGTTACAGTAAAGAACATTTAACAAAAGGAAAAGAGACAACCCAATGCCTCTGAACCTAAATCAAATAACAGTATGTATACTTATTTATTTATTTATTTATTTATACATCTTTTCTATACCGCCACTTCCAGCGATCAGTAGCGGTTTACAGGTAACATAAACTTTAATAATAGAGTACTATTATTTTACATAGAACATATTTAGAACAATGAACATTCAACTATTAAATGTAACTCAAAAAATACAATGAGATAACAGGCTACCAACAGTATATCAACAGTAATGGGATATATTTACTTGGGGTAACCATTCACTAGCCTACCAAAAACATGAGAGGGCGAAGTGCAAAACAAAAGAAAATGTATGAGGAAATAAGACACAAACTGGTGCAAATAACCTAAATATATGGTCAAGAAGCGACCCTCGGGGAGTCCATAAGCTGCGGAGGAGGACAAATGCTTTTACTGAAAACAAACTGGGTTAAGTGACTAGGATCAAAAAAAGTATAATTAACCTTCTGATATTTAATTAAACATTTGCACGGGTAACGCAAAAAGAAAAGGCCACCTAATTGCAAGCCCTTGGGACGCAGCATGAGGAACTGTTGTCTACATTTCTGGGTCGTTTTGGAGACATCAGGGAACATTTGAATAGTAGCTCACATAAATAGCTCATTCCTGGCCTTAAAGTACATTTTCAAAAGCCAGTCCCAGTCAGGTTCTTAAGCCAGAGTGAGCAAGAGAGATGAACACAGAACAGCTTCAGGGTCAGAAGTTTCCAGGAACCTGGTCTGATCCAAGGAGTTGAAAGGAAGCATTTGAACTGGCAAGGAAGATCCAGGTTCTCTACGTTTAGCAGTTGACAAGTAAAAAATCCTGGCCAAAGGAGGAACAGATTCCAAGGATATCTTTAACACCGATGTAGCATAAGAGTTAAATAACTCCTTTGGGGAGATGATAGGCACCTGTGGAAAGTTAAGTAAACTTAAGTTCCTCTTCCTTACTGAATTCTCCAAGGATTCTATCTTCAAATAGATATTAGGAAAATCTTTAACCCACAGTAACTGAAAAAACAGCAACTTCATCCGCTTTAGCCTCCAGCTGGGTCACTCTAGATGCGAGTTGAGTAACTTCTTCCTTCTGCTGATCAAGAGCCTGAGCAACATCAGAGAAAACATTTTGAAGAGAGGCAAACTGGGAGATAAAACTGCAAACTATCCGAAAGCGTTTCAAGAGTAAATTTTGCAGGTCTCAACAACAAGGACTTAGTCTCCTGCAACCCATCAAGAACTGGCTGCTGGATAGAAGATATACTGTTTTCTGTTAGGAGCAGCAAAGGTCTCTCAACTACAGCATCCATAGTCCCTGGAGCTTCAGCGGGAGCCGCGGCTATGTGAGTCATTGCCATGGAACACTCCCCCATCACCAGCATCCTAGCCGAGTCTCTCAGAATTCGAAGGGAGTCAGCCAGCAATGAATCCACATCAGGGATAGAGGGCTGTGCTAGAGCAGACTGCACCTCCGGGCTGAGAGTGACGTCATGCTCAGACAGTCGTGGAGAGCTTCCTTCTGCTCACGCAATCCCCAGCAAGCCTTCCTGCACCGGGGTCATTGCACTTGCAAGCAGGCCGAACAAATGCATTGAGCGGCCCTTTTGGAAGTTGTGCCCTTCTGCAGCTTGTCAGACGGCTGCCTAGGGTGAGAACTTACACAATCTTGACGATGCATATATTCATATGATTCTTGCAAGGTATTGTGGGTATTGTAGTTCATTCACTCCCAAACACAGCTGATGACAATAATTTGAGTTGTGAAAGCAAGTGGTAAGATCAATAAAATACTTCTTTTATTGATGGGGTTTAATTCACCCAACACATGTATGCTTGATAGCACTATAAATGAGGTTACTTGCTTGCAGTGTTTAAAATGGATAACAAAAAGTCACAAAGTAAACCAGAAAACAACCTTCAGCTTGTCAGGCAATTAGCTAATGTTTTCTTAGCAAGTAATTACCAAATACAAAGGCACAAAGTAAAGAATAAACTTTGCTGGTTAGGTTAACTTCTGCTTATTTTCCACGCCGATCTCAGCAGTGATTCTCCCTTGCTCACACACACAATCAGGTGCAGCCCTAATTACTATCAATGGACCAGCTGAAAGCCTTTAGCTGGCTGGCTGCTACTGTGTGAGCCCAAATCCTGCTTTAAGAGCTGTTTGCAGTGGAAATAAAGAACAAAGTTAGGTTTCTTTGTGATGGCTGATGTGTTTGCTCACGGAAAACTAGCAATAGCATTTAGATAGAGAACAGTCCATATAAACTTTATTTTCATCTGCTGTATCTATCAGCATATGGTCACTATCATACATTGGCAGAGACGAGTCTTTCATTAAGGCACTATCATGAGAATGCTTATTCCCTTGCTGCCATTCTCTATTATAGATAGGGTCTGGATCAGTGTTCATACCTGAGCCTCTCCTGCTATCATTATTCCTCTCTGTATAGCCTGGCCAATATGTAACCCAATTCTGATGTCCAGCCTTCCAATCTTGATCCCTGGACACTGGATCTCCTCTCACATACCTTCTGGCCTTGGTCTGAAAGTCCCTTCCACATGCAGTCTTCTCTCTTCCAGGTAGCCACTGGTGATTCCTATCTCTGCCACTCCATTCCTCTGGGACAATCCAGTCCAATGGACTCTGCTGGCTTTTGGAATACCTCCCAGTATGAGTACTGCCTTGGAATCTCCCAGACCTTCCAATGGCCTTTCTTCTCTTCCTTCCAGAGAGTTTCCTTCTCTCTCTATCTGCTTGGCTTGGCTTCTGTTTCTCCAGGTGATACTGGTGCTTGTAGCCGTTGCTGAAGCTCTCCCCTCTGTATCTCTTCCTGAAGCTGTTCTTGAAACTCTCCCTGAAGCTGTTATCTGAAGAATCAGCTCTATTCTTATCCTGTTCTAATGTGTGCTGCTCCCTAACACAGCGCAGCTGTCTTGAATCAGGCCCTGCCCTTTGAGATGAGTGCTTAGGGATTACCTCATAGCTCTCTTGATTGCACACACATTTTCTCACTTCAGCCCCTCTCATGGCTGCTGGAAACCTGGTGCATTCTGGGACTGGTAGTCTTTTATGTGAAAACTCTGTTTTCTTGCTTCTACCAGAACTGACAGGTTGCTTGTTCAGAGTCACATCATCTTTTCTATAGCTCCTACCTGAGCTATGATAAGCTTCCTTATCACAAGCTCCAGTACCTCCACCTTCCTCTTCAAAGGCATTATTTTAAACAAGGTAATAAGTTAAATTTAAGCAAGGTGCGGAGCTGTTCGGAGTGCAACTTGCACATTCCGCCACCTGGGATCACCACTTTTGCTGATTCTCCTTGTTCTGATCGAACTATTGCTTCTTGATCAATGTAAAGGTTATGTAAGAGAACTATCAGTGGTTCTGGTATACCCATGCTTCTTAGGGGCATGTTTACTAAAGTCCGCAAATTTGCACGCCGCAAAATAGCGCACGGCAACGCGCCACTGAAACGCGCATAAACGCGTTTAAACGCCCCGCACACGTGCGTGTCACCCCCGCACAGGTACGCGGCACACCAACGGGCCCCGTACAAGTGCGGGCCCGCAAATGTCCGATAGAGGCGTGGAACGGCTAAAGGAGGGCGGAGGAAGGCTCCGGAGGGGCGGAGGGACGGGGTCAATGGGTGGAGAGTGGGAGGGGAGAGGGTCCCCGCACAGTATCGGGCTCGAATTTGCATGTAAAAAGCATTTAAAGGGAAGAGAAACCATTTACGTCAGCAATGTACAGGAAAACCGGGGAAACCAGCAAAACGTGAGCAGTGTGATACATGTGCACAGCACAAAAGTGCACATAAAAATAGGAAATGACCACAACAGAACTATTAAAAATAGTAATTCAGCTGGGGAACAGTGATAGTGATGGGCAAATACAGAAAACACACCCAACAAAGCTCCAGAAAAAAGAAATGAATTTTGGAAGGGTTTACGGAGCGGAGACTCTTCCAAACAACATTTCCTGTTGTGGAGCTGTCCTGGGAGTGTTTGCTATGGTTGCCCATTAATATCACTGTTGCCCAGCGTGGTGATATTGTTTCCCCCAGTTCCCGTGGTCATTTCCGTGGTTGATGTGCACGTTTGTCACCAGACAGGGTGCATATGCCCACAGTAAAATTGCGTAGAGCAGAGTTTGTGACTCCATCCTGCCAGGCTTACTACCTCCAGGGGCTGCACTGTCTCTGTGGCCATAGTGTGGTGCAACGGACAAAGTCAGTACTTCTAAGACCAGAGGGTCAGAGGTTCAAAGCCCAGCAGGGGCACTTGCTAGCCCAGTCCCTATATTTTACCCACCACTAAACACAGATAGCGCAGACACCCCTGTATTGCAGGTGACATAAGCATGGGGAAAACACCCATATTTTACCCAACAACGCACACACACCACAACAATGGGCATTACCCACAGCCAAGTACCCCAAATGCAGTCCCGTACTGCCACATTCCAATCATGTCACCTGCTTTTTATGGGAGGAGCTCATGCCAGCATGTTGGCGGACGAGTACATGTGGTGCAGGGGGCAGTGGCTGCTAGCGACAGAAGACAGAGGCCTAGCTAGCCATGTGCAGGCTGCCACCATCCACTGCAACAGACTGCAATAGACAGGCCCTGCCGGATCCACAGTCATGGACATGCCAGGGAATCCACCCAATCTGTGGCTACACAGTGGTGCAGTGCACGCAGACACTGCATACAAGAGCAGAAGGTCACAGGTTCAAAGCCCAACTGGGGCAACTGCCAATCTTGCCCACATATTTTTCCCCCAAGTAAACAGTGATAGTAAGGGCACACCTTTCCTGGCGAGGACATATGCAATGGCCATACGTCTATCTTTTACCCCACTGAGCAAAGACACCATGAACAGGGCCAGTACCCAGAGCAGAATCACCCAAATGCAGTCCTGGTGGGGCACACACCAGTCAGGTTCCATGATGCCACTCATACAAATGCCTGTGCTGTATATCTATGCACCACACCCATGGTATGTAGATGTAGCTCATGCATATCCATGAGGGACAGCAGGAAAACCAGAACAGTGTGATGCAAACCTGGACTGGAGTTGGGAATCTGTGCCGTAAAGCAGCAGCCATCAAGGGCAGACACACCCACACCCACAGGCCTCATTGGCCAATGTCTCCTGGAGAGGCAGACCATTGGACCCTGCATGCATCTCCCAAAACTAGCACTTGCATAACTTACCAATGTCACCCTACACCTGAGGTATACGGTACACAGCTCTGAGACGTTTGCTAGGAGCACAGGCAGCTAGATATCCATACGTTACGCACATACTGCTAGTTGACCCCATCCGAACAATCTGTTAGGTGTTTGCGGTGCGTGCTCCAGGCCTGGCCTCTGACGGTGTTTACCACCCTGGGGAGTGACCCCCAGCTGTACTGCGTACCATATCCATGCCTTGCCGTGCTCAGGACCGGTTTGGTGGGCAAGGCTAATTACTTCCTCAATAGTAGCACCATGATGGCATAGGTGTGGAAGTGTGTGTCTGGCTATACAGTGGGTGTTGGCTGCAAGCCCCTTCCACAGCCCACACTGCCAGCACTGTTGCCAGTATTGGCCTGCCAATGTGCATAATGAGGTGCAAGGTACCATGGGTATAGCCAGGACAGGGTAGCCTGGCCAGGATGCATCTGCACCGGGCATTGTAGGGTCCGGCCACCACCTACACAGACAGGGTGGCCAAAGCATGTCCTTCTGGGAGATCACGCTCACCCTGACTGTGCAGTGACCACAGCATGGCTAGGCACCCCCATAGTGCTATACAGTATTTCTCTCATGTGATAGATATGGGTTTCTATTTGGGGCCCAGTCACTGATTTATCTGCTTGCTGTGTATGTTGGCAGACCAGTTCTGGGTGCATGTGTCTCCATTGGGAACATGCACTATGGAGTAACCAGCAGACTGTTTGTAGCTGGTATGTGTCTTGCTGGAATGGCTTGCAGGGTGCAGTGGCTGTTGGCTTGCTGCAGGGGAATATCTGGTGGTGGGGTACAGCTTGCCTTATCCTGGTCCTATGTCTGTCTGCTATTGTGTTGTGGCTGTGTGGGGTTGGTGTGGTGTGGTGTGGGGTGGGGTGGGGTGGGGTGGGGGTGGTGTTCATTCCTCAGCAGGACTGGGGTTGATGTTGCCCTCTACTGCCACCTTTGCAGGGAGGTACAGTGTGGATCTCTTGATGGGGGACCATGTTTGTTGTTGCTGTTGCTGCTGCTGCTGGGGGGTGCTGAGCCTGACTGGGATATCCATGATGTTTGTGCAGAAACTAGCTAACTTACACATTAACACTGCTTTGAAACTCCCGCTTGGCCTCCATCAGCCATGGAAGGTGTTGTGGACCTGGTCCTGGGCGCCTCATTGCACACTCAGGGTGAGCACAGAACCCACACGATGTAACGGTGTGTAGCTACTCTGTGCCAGTAAAACACCCGGTCAGTGCCCCCTACCAGGCCGAGGTGCTGTGTGGGTGCACCCGGTCACTCCCCCCAACAGGGCCGAGGTGCTGTGGGGGTGCATTACCCATCTTGTGTCCATCTGTGGACAGCTAATTTGCATGTGCAGTGCATCATGGGCACGTGTGGCCTAACCCTATCCTGTTTACACCGGCAGACTGTCTGTGAGGTGACGTGCAGGCTATCTGCAGCCAGCCAGGAACTTGCTTACAGCTATGGAGTTGTAGCTCAATGGTTACATCACTCCCTGTGCAGCCAGAGGTCATGGGTTCAAACCCACAGTGGGGTTCTGTGATAGGGGTGTCCACAGCATCTTTTTAATTTACTGTACATATGTTGCTGCCAGCAATAACACCCTCTGAGGGCGCTTTATGGGGCGCCGTATACGGCACTTTATGGTTGCCATCCATATAGGGTGCACTATACATTATCCTGTGTCGCAACATACATGCTGCCCTATAGGGGACATTCTAGGGTGCCTTGGCGGACGGTGCACTGTCACATGTGCCTTATGGGCTGCCTTATGTTAACATGCTGTGAGCGTGCGTTTTCTAGTTGTTATCACAAAATAAAATTAGTGGGCCTACTACAGCACTCCACAACATAAAACATACTGCCTCTGCTAGTCTTTTTCAATGGGCATTGAACCCCTGGTCCCTGCACCATTGGTCAGTGTCACAACCATTGTGCTGTGGCTCTGTTCCTGTGCTTGAGCAGCAGCGCGCAGCCTTGTAGCCATCGGCGCGCCGTCTTGTTGCGCACAAAATTAGCAGTGCACCGCCTTCTGCCGCGTAACATTAACAGCGTGCCGCCTTATGCCGCCCAACATGGGCATGCCCCTTAAAATAATGCCTCAGCCAGCTGTCTTCAATGGGCACTGTGGGGAATTAAACCCATGATGCCTGCATTAGTGGTCAGTGTCTTAACCATTGTGCTATGGCTCCATTCCTACTATTGGCACATCAGCGCGCCACTTATCCCTCCCACTATTGGGCTGCCCCCTCACACATCAGCGCGACGCCTTCTGCCCACAGGCTCGCCGCCTTCTGTTGCCCCATTTTATCAGTGCGCCGCCATCTGCCGCCCACAATGAACAGTGCGCCGCCTCATGCCGTATAAAAAAAGAGTGCGCCGCCTTCTGCCGCCCATAATCAATATACCTCCTACACCACTTTTGCCCATAAAAGTTGATGCCTCAGCTGGTCTTTTTCATTGAGTGCAATGGGGGTATGAACCCCTGGCCCCTGCACCATAGGTCAGTGTCTTCACTGTTGTACTATGGCTCTGTTGTTTGGTTATGCAGCAGCGCCCCACTTAGCCTTCCCACGCGCTAATGTGGGCCCCGCACATTTGCGCGACGCACACACGTACGGTCTGGTTTTTTTCTTTTTTCTGCCTGGCCCGCCCACTCCTTATATGGCACCAGCACACTAACGGGAACCCGCACAGCAACGGTGTTTAGTAAACATGCCCCTTAATGTGGCCCAGAGTTTCTCATGGTTTACACAGTCAAAAGCATTGCTGTAGTCAATAAAACATATATAGATATCCTTTTTGGTATTCTTTTGTCTGTTCAAGGATCCATCTCACATCCGCGATGATGTCTCTCATTCCTCGCCCTCTAATGAACCTTGCCTGCACTTCAGGCATTTCTTGTTCCAGGTATGGTTGTAGTCTCTGCTGAATAATCTTGAGTAGAAACTTTCTGGCATGTGACATCAGAGTGATTGTGCAATAATTTCCACAGTCAGTTGGATCACCTTTCTTTAGTACTGGTATAAACACAGATCTTTTCCAATCAGTTGGTCATGATGTTGCCTTTCAAATTTCCTGGTAGAGTCTTGTAATTATGATAACAGCTGTATCTGATTGCTGTAATACTTCAATGGGAATGTCATCAATGCCTGGTGCTTTGCTCTTTGATAAGGTTTTCAATGCTGCTTTGACTTCATAAGGACCAGGTTGAAACGGCTATTGGTTCACTTGATCTTTATGATATAAAGACTCTGTATATTCTCTCCACCTTTTCTTGATCTTCTCAACATGGATCCTTGAGCATTATGTAGCATTCCAATTTGAGGCTGGAATTTTTTCCTTTAAATCTTGTAGCTTTAGGAAAGCCAATCTTGTTCTTCCTCTAATATTTATTTTATTTTATTTATTTACATTCTCTTATATACCATGCTATTCTGCATCAGTGCAGTTTACATTGAACAAACTGAAATTACATTGAACAGGGCATTATAACTTGGAGATAACTATTTTACAGGGAACATGGGCTATGGAGGGTTAAGTGGCTTGCCCAAGACTACAAGGAGCACCTGTGCAACTAGAAACCCCAGTCCTTCTGGCCCAAGGTGGCTGTCCTCTAGTGGGATTTGAACCCCTGACTTTCCAGCCTGAAGTACCTTGCCCCCAACTACTAGGCCACTCCTCCACTCAATAGTTTCTGATTCAATTTCCTTGCATGCATCATTGTAGTACTTCTCTTTGTCTTGTCTTGCTGCACATTGGAAACCTCTGTTGAGTTCTGTGAATGCCTCTCTTTCTCCTTTGGCTTTAGCTTCTCTGCATTTCTGGGCAATTTTCAGAGTTTCTTCAGTAATCCATTTTGGCCATTTTTGCTTTTTCATCTTTTGTAGAGACTTCTCACTTTCTTTCAATACAATTTTCTTGATGTTATCCCATAACTCTTCTGGAACTCTGTCATTTGTATCTAAAGCAGCAAATCAATTTTGCAGGCATTCCTTATATTCCAGTGGTATATTCTCAAGGTCATATTTTGCTACATTCATGAGTGGCTTGCTCTTTTTCAACTTTAGTTTGCGTTTGCATACTAGTAGTTGGTGATCTGTACCACAGTCAGCTCCAGGTTTTGTCTTTTTTGATGTTATAGAGCTTTTCCATTATTGACTTCCACAGATGTAGTCAATTTGATTTTTGTACAATCCATTGGGTGAAGTCTATGTGTACAGTTGCCGCTTGTGTTGCTGGAAGAAGGTGTTTGAGATGAATAGATTGTTGTCTTGTAAAATTCTATCAGTCTTTCTCCAGCTTTATTTATGTTGCCAAGTCCATATTTTCCAACAATTTTTCCTTCTTCTTTGTTGCCAACCTTTGCGTTCTAGTCACCCATGACTATCAGGATATCCTGTTTGCATGTTCTGTCAATTTCAGCTTGTATTTGTTCATAGAACTCATCAACTTCATCCTCTTCTGCAGCTGTTGTTGGGGTATATACCTGAATTATAGTTGTGTTGATAGGCATTCCTCGTAGACAAATAGAAATTAAGAGTTCACTGATTACATTGTATTTCATTGTATTTCATTATAGTTCTTGCAAGTTTCTTCTTGATTATAAATGCAACACCATTTCTTCTTTGTCTTTCATTTCCAGCATTGAAGACTGTGTGATCATCAGATGCAAAGTGCCCAATGTCAGTTCATTTCAGTTCGCTGACACCCAACAGATTGAGTTGAACACATTCTATTTCTTTCTTGACCACCTCCCACTTCCCTTGGTTCATGCTTTGTACATTCCATGTCCCAATATGTAAGATATCTTTGCAACTTCTGATTCTCATTTCATGCACAGTCTGCAGTAAGGTCAAATTTCACAGTGAATTGGGGGAGAAGGGAATAGGCATTTGCAGAAAAAAAGCACTGCCACGGCTCTCCTCCTGCTATGGGAGAGAAGATGAGATATGGGGAAGGAAGAGGAAAATTTAAATGGGGGGACATAGGAATCAGGGCACACATGACTGGGGGAGAAAAAGAATTCAGGAGAATAAGCAAGGTAGATTAGGGATGAAAAAGTGAGGAAGGGGATTGGAGGGGTGAACAAGTGACTGAGGGTAACATGGAGACTGAGTGAGCCAGAGGGGCTATGCGGGCAAGCATGAGTAGGTTGAAGTAAGAGTCAACAAGGAAGACTGGAAGTAAGAGAATGAGCAAGGGGACTGGGAGGATGAGAGAGCTGAGGAAGGGGGCTGGGTTAAAATGCAATGCTAGAGTGAGCAATGGGGGAGACTCTGAGCAAGGGCTTGAAGGGATGAATGAGCTACTGAGGGAGATGGGAAGGTTCATTGAGTAAGAGGGGGAAGAGGGGTTGAATGGGTGAGAGAAAGAGGTTGGGGTGAAAGAGTCAGTGATGGAGGCTAGAAGAGTGAGAGTGAGCAAGGGAGGTTAGAGGAGCAAAGGTGAGCAGGAGAATCTGGGGGTGAAAGAGTGATTCAAAAAAGTATGACAGAGTGAGCAAGGAAGTCTGGGTGGGGATGAGAAAATGAGCAGGGGGTTGGACTGAGAGAGCAAATACTTAAAGAGAGAGGGAAAAAGCCACAGAAGAACATACCTACATGGGTGCAACCATTCATCTTTTAACCCAGATTGAAAGATTAGGAAAAGGCAGGCCCACCTGTCATATTAAAAGTAAATGAAACAAATGGATTATTTTTTCATCATACTTAATTTATTTAAGATTTTTAGCCCACCTTTCCAATAAAGCTCAAGGCAACTTACAGCATTGTTTCTTAAAGTGGGATATAGAGTAGACGGACATTGTTTGTTACAGGTTTGGACGTTCAGAGAGATTGTACATCTGAGTGGGATAGAGGAGTGGGGTGTTTTAAGCGCTCTAATGTGTACTATGATTAGAGGATGTGGGTGTGAATGTGTGACTGGAAAGGGAAGGAGGTGGAAGGAGAAGAGGTGGGAAGTGTTGGGTTAGTTTGTTGATGTGGTTGTGGATTAGTATGATATAGTAACATAGTAGATGATGGCAGATAAAGACCAGCATGGTCCATCTAGTCTGCCCAGCAAGATGGCAAGAGTAGGTGCAGGCCACCCCTCCCCATGTCTTTGTTTAGGGGTGAACCCACCACTCCATATAGGACACCCCTATTTGTTGAGACGTCAGATAGTTCAGAAGTTATATGTTTCAGTTTATTTTGTTTTTATCCTGTTGCTGTAAAGGGATCCACTTTGTCTGTCCCATGCCATTTTGAATTCTGTCACTGTATTTGCCTCCACCACTTCCATCGGGAGGGCATTCCAAGCATCCACTACCCTTTCAGTGAAAAAATATTTCCTGACATTGCCTTTCAATTTACCACCTTGCAGCTTCATGTTATGCCCTCTAGTTTTACAGCTTCCCCGTCTTTGGAAGAAGTTTGTTTGTTCATCATTTCTCTTTAAGTATTTAAAGGTCTGAATCATATCTCCCCTGTCCCTCCTCTCCTCCAAAGTGTACATATTTAGGTCTTCAAGTCTCTTCTCATAAGGCTTCTGACGTAGGCTCCAAATCATTTTGATCGCCTTCCTCTGAACAGTTTCCAGTCTTTTTACATCTTTTGCAAGATATGGTCTCCAAAACTGAACACAGTATTCCAAGTGAGGCCTCACCAGTGACTTGTACAGTGGCATAAGTAGGAAGCCAGGGGTTATTCTGATTAGAATAACTAGTAGGAAGGGGTCTATGTGTAGGATGGGAGATTCTAGGTCGACGTTTTTGGTACATATTCTGGTAGAGACAATGTATGTTCTTTAACAAGCAGGTACTTACTAGTTCATGACTGGATGATAGATTATAAAGTCAAATTATGCTTATTACTGAGACCTGGTTGCAAGAGGCTGATGAGGTAACCCCAGTTTAGGTAAGCCCTGAGGGTATTCCTGATGGCAATAAGAATAGGATTGGGAGAAAGGGATGGGGTGGCTGTGATCTATAACTTGTAGCTGAATATTGCAGCAATCCTGCTGAGAAGTATTAGGGGTGTGTGTTTATTAAAGTGCAGTAGCCGGGAATGCAGCGTTTAATGTGAGTTAGGTGGGAGCGTGTAGCCAAAAGGCAACCATGCTAAAAAATACCATGCTAACTAAGTAGTGCACAAATAGCGAAGAGTGGGCAGAGAGTGAATGGTGATGTAGTGCGCAGCTGGGGTGGCTGCGCTAGTTGCATGCAAGTGACACAATGATGTGCGGCTAGTACAGGTGCAACTACCCGCCTGCCTCTGACCAAACGGTAGTTGCACCAACCTTGCTAATATGTTCTAAACACACGTTTCGTACATGAGTGTTAGGAAATATGAAGGACAGAAATGGGGCAAACACAAAGAAGAAAATATAAAGCAAAGAGGTAATGACAGCAGAATACCTAGGCACCTACCTAGGTCACCTGTGAGGAGGGGTTACATGGTGCTGCTGCAATGGGAGTGGACCACAATAGTTTGACAGTCACAAAGCCTGGGCCTGCAGGTCATTAGTAACCTTGCTGGGACAGTGGGCGAACATCCACAGAAACATCAACAACTGTCCTGATGGACTGCTGTCACATCTACATATGCAATGAATAGATGTCAGAGAGCTCTTGATGTTGTGTGCTGTAGAGGTGTCTCTGTGCTTCAGCCAGTACTGGCCACATAGCTACAGTTGGAGCCAGCAGAGTACAGTCGAGATTGGGGTACCCGCACCCACACTCCACAATGGCTATAGTGCTGTCCTAGTCATACGAGAGAAGTAACTGAGAGGGAGACTCCCTCTCCAAACACCAGAGGCCTTGTACTGTGTTCCCTGCAGCCTAGGTGAACAGGTACCCTGGGTGCCTCAGGGTGAGGGGGGATCATATACCTGTTCCACATGATGGATACTGTGGACACCCTGCCTGATCCCATACAAGACCCCCTGCATCTTCAGATGCCACATTTGCACCCTATCTCCCACAGTTAGGGGCGCTGCACAGACTCACTGCATATGTGTGCTTTTCTGAATGGCATGGCCCGACCTCTTCTATCTAGCCCCATTACCGTACATTCTTGCAGTAACCCTTGGTATCACCTGGGATTCTGCCTTTTAAAACAACAGTGTTGCCATGCTAAATGGGCATGATGCAAAGTAACATCCCTGGATACTCTAGTGTTCTTTAGGAGTAACCAGTCAACTTCAAAATTAGCAGTCCAAAACAACATTTCTGGTTATTTTCTTCAGTCTACTAGTCCTTCTCATGCTTCTTTCTTTTTCTTCAGGTACCTTTGTTCAATTCTTCACAGATAAGGCTACTAGTATTCATAAAACTTTACCAGTAGCTCCAACACCTGATCCCATCTCTGACCACCCTAGATAAGTGAGCACCATGACAGCCTTTAACGCAGTTTTAGTGGATAATATGGATGATATTTTATCATCAATTAATTACTGTACATCTCCAAACAATTCTATGTTAATAAAATTGGTAAAGAACCTGCTACTGGGCCTTTATCCCATATTGTCTGATATGTTTAACGCCAGTCTTACCAAGGATACCATCCAGCTTGCTGGAAAGAACCTATTGTGTGTCCTATGTTCAAAAAATCAACTATTGATAAAGAAAGTATGTCCAGTTATCGACTTGTCTCTAATCTGCCATTTGTGTCTAAGGTTGCTGAAATGGCTGTGCATCTCCAGCTAAATGTTTATGTTTATCTCGTTTATATTTTGCCCATCTTAAATCCTAAACAGATTACAAATCAACATTGACAATCCATAATTTCCTAGATAAAACGAATGCATTTCATTCATGGCAATCTTGGTTTTGTCCCTCATATAGTGCAGAATCTGTGTTAGCAGCTTTGACCAATGACATCCCCCCCACAATAGATGAAGGAAAGATTGCATTATTAGTTTTTGCTAGATATGTCAGCTTTCCTAAATTTAGTTGATCTGCTGCTCTTCTGCTTACAGACATGAAGTGGCACTTTAGAAAGGACATCAAGGGCAAAACATCTAAGAAAACACCAGGGACGTTTACACTTTGGCACTAGTTTACATACATGTCCGTCCCCAAATGGACGGCTGCAGAAACAGCTGCTTGGACGTCCCAGCTGGTGTTTTCCAGAAGGAGGACGTCCATATTCAGTGGCATGGAAGACACTCAGATGTGTGGTGGTGGGTTGATAATCTCCTTGGGGTTTGAATTTACATGCAGGTTTCTTTGCCCAGGAAATATTGACAGTGACGATGACAGTGCATTGTGCTCTTTCCCCTCATAGCACTGTCCTCATTCATGGTCAGGTGCAGGTACAGGCATGGACACTTCACCAACCAGGCCAACGATGAAGCACAACTACTATGTAAAAGCAGTACAAAACCAATTCAGAACGTGGCTATCTCAAATGGAAACCTTTATTCAATGTGATTAATGGTTTATGGAATTTTCCTCCAGGAACTTGTCCACACCTCTTTTAAATCCAGATATACTAACAGGGCCTGATATACAGTGGTGCTGGCTAGCCCTTGTAAAGCGGCTAGCCATCACCCCTGAAGATAAAACCTGGATATTCAATGCTGGGGCAATATTCAGCAACTGCCTGATTAGCTTCAGCAGTGAAATATAGGCCAGCTTTAAAGGTGCCTAATTTTTACTACTGAGGGATAACCAGGTAGTGACTGAATATCGCCACTGTCCTGTTGTCCCTGCATGTCATCTCTGCCCCACTCCCGGAATGCTCCGATGGTAGCCGACTATCATTGGGCATTCAGTGCCATACTCACGGATATTCAGTGTACTAATGTGGTTAGTGCCACTAAGTATTCTGATCACCATGATTAATTCAGTTAGCAAGTCTACTAACTTTGTTAATCGCTTTGACTATTGGGCCCTTTGCTTATACTACATCCACCTGCAATGAATTTCAGAGTTTGAAAATTATGCATTTAAGGGGTCATGCCAGGCATGAATAGCAGGGATGGGATGTCCATCCCAGCTATTCGGGCCCTCTTCCAACACTTGTTGTACGGGGTAGTTAGACAGAGGCGTAAAAGGGGCGGATCAGGCAGTGGGCGGTCGTTGGCCCCGGATGCGCAGGGCCAATTCCAATGTCAGCCCTGTATGTCCAGGGCCGGCAGCATGAACAAACTTATTCCATGTCGGCGGGGGACGGTGGGGGATGGCAGGGGACGGTGGGCCCAGGGCTCCGTAAGGGCAGTAGGAGGCACAGGACATTCCTCGCGGCCTGACCCTGGCCTTGGGAGGCCAGATCAGGGGTCAGGCTATGGGGAATGCACTTTTGGAGCCAGCGGCAGGGGATTGTGGCTTTTCAATGGAGCTGCGGTGCCATGGCAATCAGACCACCATGGCACCATGGCTCGATTGAAAAGCCTTGACTGAGTTAGCCGGACAAGGCCTATATGTGCAGGCCGGACTGAATTGGGGTCCCGGCCTGCACATATAGGGGTATGTTTACTAAACTCCGTTGCTGTGCGGGTCCCCGTTAGTGTGCGTGTGCCATATAAGGAGTGGGCGGTTCAGGCAGAGAAAAGAAAAAAACCGGAGCGTACGTGTGTGCGTCGCGCTAATGTGCGGGGCCCACATTAGCGCGTGGGAAGGCTAAGTGGGGCGCTGCTGCATAACCAAACAACAGAGCCATAGTACAACGGTGAAGACACTGACCTATGGTGCAGGGGCCAGGGGTTCAAACCCCCATTGCACTCTTCAAAAAAGACCAGCTGAGGCATCAACTTTTATGGGCAAAAGTGGTGTAGGAGGCATATTGATTATGAGCGGCAGAAGGCGGCGCACTCTTTTTTTTATACGGCATGAGGCGGCGCGCTGTTCATTGTGGGTGGCAGATGGCTGCGCGCTGTTAAGGTTGGGCGGCAGAGGGCAGCGCGCTGATAAAATTGGGCAACAGAAGGCGGCGAGCCGGTGGGCAGAAGGCAGCGTGCTGATGTGTGAGGGGGCAGCCCAATAGTGGGAGGGATAAGTGGCGCGCTGATGTGCAAATACCAGGAATGGAGCCATAGCACAATGGTGAAAACACTGACCACTTGTGCAGGCATCATGGGTTCAATTCCCCACAGTGCCCATTGAAGACAGCTGGCTGAGGCATTATTTTAAGGGGCATGCCCATGTTGGGCGGCATAAGGCGGCGCGCTGTTAATGTTACACGGCAGAAGGCGGCGCACTGCTAGTATTGTGTGCCACAAGATGGCGCGCCGATGGCTACAAGGCTGCGTGCTGCTGCTCAAGCACAGGAACAGAGCCACAGCACAATGGTTGTGACACTGACCAATGGTGCAGGGACCAGGGGTTCAATCCCTCACAATGCCCATTGAAAAAGACTAGCAGAGGCAGTATGTTTTATGTTGTGGAGTGCTGTAGGAGGCCCTCTAATTTTATTTTGTGATAACAACTAGCAAACGCACGATCCCAGCATGTTAACATAAGGCAGCCCATAAGGCACATGTTACAGTGCACCGTCCGCCAAGGCACCCTAGAATGTCCCCTATAGGGCAGCATGTATGTTGCGACACAGGATAATGTATAGTGCACACTATATGGATGGCAACCATAAAGTGCCGTATACGGCGCCCCATAAAGCACCCTCAGAGGCACCTTATGGGTACAGTACGCTCAGGGTGTTATTGCTGGCAGCAACATATGTACAGTAAAGTAAAAAGATGCTGTGGACACCCCTATCACAGAACCCCACTGTGGGTTTGAACCCATGACCACTGACTCCACAGGCAGTGATGTAACCATTGGGCTACAGCTCCATAGCTGTAAGCAAGCCCCTGGCTGGCTGCAGATAGCCTGCACATCACCTCACAGACAGTCTGCCGGTGTAAACAGGATAGGGTTAGGCCACACGTACCCATGATGCACTGCACATGCAAATTAGCTGTCCACAGATGGACACAAGATGGGGAATGCACCCCTACAGCACCTTGGCCCTGTTGGGGGAAGTGACCGGGTGCACCCACACAGCACCTCCGCCTGGTAGGGGGCACTGACCGGGTGTTTTACTGGCACAGAGTAGCTACACACCGTTACATCGTGCGGGTTCTGTGCTCACCCTGAGTGTGCAATGAGGCGCCCAGGACCAGGTCCACAACACCTTCCATGGCTGATGGAAGCCAAGCAGTGTTAATGTGTAAGATAGCTAGTTTCTGCACAATCACCATGGATATCCCACTCAGGCACAGCCCCCCCTGGGGCCTTCCCCCCCCCCGGCGGCAAACATGGTCCCCCATCAAGAGATCCACACTCTACCTCCCTGCAAAGGTGGCAGTAGAGAGCAACAGCAACCCAAGTCCTGCTGAGAAACACCCCCCCCCCCCCAGGCAGCTCCATACACAGCCATAAGACCAGGATAAGGTAAGCTGCCCCCCCACCACCACATACTCCCCTGCAGCAAGCCAACAGCCACTGCACGCCATTCCAGCAAGACACATACCAGCTACAAACTGTCTGCTGGTTAGTCCATAGTGCATGTTCCCAATGGAGACACATGTACCTAGAACTGGGCTGCCAGCATACACAGCAAGCAGATAAATCAGTGACTGAGCCCCAAATAGAAACCCATATCTATCACATGAGGAATACTGTATAGCACTATGGGGGTGTCTAGCCATGCTGTGGTCACTGCACAGTCAGGGTGAGCGTGATCTACCAGAAGAACATGGTTTGGCCACCCTGTCTGTGTAGGTGGTGGCCGGACACTACAATGTCCCTGCCAGTGCCCTATGGCCGGTGCAGATGCATCCTGGCCAGGCCACCCTGTCCTGGCTATACCCATGGTACCTTGCACCTCATTATGCACATTGGCAGGCCAATACTGGCAACAGTGCTGGCAGTGTGGGCTGTGGAAGGGGCTTGCAGACAGACACACACTTGGTAGACAGACACACACTTCCACACCTATGCCATCATGGTGCTACTATTGAGGAGGTAATTAGCCTTGCCCACCAAACCGGTCCTGGGCACGGCAAGGCATGGATATGGTACGCAGTACAGCTGGGGGTCACTCCCCAGGGTGGTAAACACCATCAGAGGCCAGGCCTGGAGCACGCACCGCAAACACCTAACAGATTGTTCGGATGGGGTCAACTAGCAGTATGTGCGTAACGTATGGATATCTATCTGCCAGTACTCCTAGCAAACGTCTCAGAGCTGTGTACCGTATACCTCAGGTGTAGGGTGACATTGTTAAGTTATGCAAGTGCTAGTTTTGGGAGTTGCATGCAGGGTCCAATGGTCTGCCTCTCCAGGAGACATTGGCCAATGAGGCCTGTGGGTGTGCGTGTGGGTGTGTCTGCCCTTGATGGCTGCTGCTTTACGGCACAGATTCCCAACTCCAGTCCAGGTTTGCATCACACTGTTCGGGTTTTCCTGCTGTCCCTCATGGATATGCATGAGCTACATCTACATACCATGGGTGTGGTGCATAGATATACAGCACAGGCATTTGTATGAGTGGCATCATGGAACCTGACTGGTGTGTGCCCCACCAGGACTGCATTTGGGTGATTCTGCTCTGGGTACTGGCCCTGTTCATGGTGTCTGTGCTCAGTGGGGTAAACGATAGACGTATTGCCATTGCATATGTCCTCGCCAGGAAAGGTGTGCCCTTACTATCACTGTTTAATTGGGGGAAAAATATGTGGGCAAGATTGGCAGTTGCCCCAGTTGGGCTTTGAACCTGTGACCTTCTGCTCTTGCATACAGTGTCTGTGTGCACTGCACCACCGTGTAGTCACAGATTGGGTGGATTCCCTGGAATGTCCATGACTGTGGATCCGGCAGGGCCTATCTGTTGCAGTCTGTTGCAGTGGACAGTGGCAGCCTGCACATGGCTAGGCCTCTGTCTTCTGTCGCTAGCAGCCACTGCCCCCTGCACCACATGTACTTGTCCGCCAACATGCTGGCATGAGCTTCTCCCATAAAAAGCAGGTGACCTGATTGGAATGTGGCAGTACGGGACTGCATTTGGAGTACTTGGCTGTGGGTAATGCCCATTGTTGTGGTGTGTGTGCGTTGTTGGGTAAAATATGGGTGTTTTCCCCATGCTTATGTCCCCTGCAATACAGGGGTGTCTGCGCTATCTGTGTTTAGTGGTAGGTAAAATATGGGGACTGGGCTGGCAAGTACCCCAGCTGGGCTTTGAACCTCTGACCTTCTGGTCCTAGAGGTACTGACTCTGTCCGCTGCACCACACTATGGCCACAGAGACAGTGCAGCCCCTGGAGGTAGTGAGCCTGGCAGGATGGAGTCACAAACCCTGCTCTACGCAATTTTACTGTGGGCATATGCACCCTGTCTGGTGACAAACGTGCACATAAACCCCGGAAATGACCACGGGAAATGGGGGACAAAATATCACCACGCTGGGCAACAGTGATATTAATGGGCAACCATAGCAAACACTCCCAGGAAAGCACCACAAAAGGAAATGTTTTTTGGAAGAGTCTCCGTTCCGTAAACCCTTCCAAAATTCATTTCTTTTTTCTGGAGCTTTGCTGGGTGTGGTTTCTGTATTTGCCCATTACTATAACTGTTCCCCAGCTGACTTACTATTTTTAATAGTTGTGTTGTGGTCATTTTCTATTTTTATTTGCACTTTTGTGCTGTGCACATGTATCACACTGCTCACGTTTTGCTGGTTTCCCCGGTTTTGCTGTACATTGCTGACGGAAATGGTTTCTCTTCCCTTTAAATGCTTTCTACTGCGAGTGATTCACTCGCGCTATTTTTTTTGTGGAAATTCAGCCCTGATAATGTGCGCCCCGCCTCTCCCCTCCCCTTCCCCGCCCATTAACCTCTTCTCTCCGCCCCTCCGGGGCCTTCCTCCGCCCTCCGTTAGCCTTTCCACGCCTCTATCGGACATTTGCGGGCCCGTACTTGTGCGCCACCTGTTACTGTGACGCGCAAGTGTGCGGGGCTTCATCACACATTTGCGGGGCGTTTAAGCGCTCTTAACTACCGCTTTTAGTGCGCTATTTTGCGGCGCGCAAATTAGCGGTTTTTAGTAAACATGCCCCATAGTCCTTGACGTGAATCTGATCTCGTGGGGCTAGATGTGCTCCCCAGGATCAGAATCCTGGCTAACTCTGTGCATTCAGTTCTGACCAGAGGCACAGAGGGCCGTGACATCCATATCAGAATCGGGCTCTTAGGGAAGAACAACCCAAACTGCAATTACATGATGCAAGGTTCCACATTAGAAATCAGCACCCAAGAAAGGGATCTAGGCATCATTCTGAATAATACGTTGACATCCTCTGCTCAGTGTGCAGCTTCAGTCAAGAAAGCAAATAGAATACTAGGAGTCATAAGGAAAGGAATGGAGAATAAAACAAAGGATATTATAATGCCTCTGTATCGTTCCATGGTGCAACCACACCTTGAATATTGTGTGCAGTTCTGGTCATCATATCTTAAAAAGGATATAGCAGAATCAGAAAAGATACACAGAAGAGCCACCAAAATGGTAAAGGGGATGGAAGGATACCCCTATGAGGAAAGGCTTAAAAGGTTAGGGGTCTTCAACTTGGAAAAGAGAGCTGAGGTGAGATATGATAGAGGTCTATAGATTAATTAATGGAGTGGAATGGATAAACATAGATCGGTTGTTTACACCATCAAAAAGTAGAAAGACTACGGGACATGCAATGAAGCTACAGTGTAACCCACTTAAGACTAATAAGAGAAAATATATTTTCACTCAACGCATAATCAAACTCTGGAATTCGATACCGGAGGATGAAGTAAAAGCTGTTAGTATAGCTAGGTTTAAAAAAAAGGGTTGGACAAGTTCCTGGAGGAAAAGTCCATAAACCATTATTAAAGAGGACTTGGGAAATCCACTGCTTGCCCTGGGACAAGCATTGTGGAACCTATGTGTCTTTTTGGGAACCTGCTAGTTACTTGTGACATGGTTTGGCCGCTCTTGAAAACAGAATACTGGGCTTGATGGACCTTGGTCTGACCCAGTATGGCATTTTTTATGTTCTTATATTCTCTTGTAATTTAAACAACTTTGAATAATTTTATGTCATCTGTAAATCTTCAGTTTTCTTCAGATCTTTACTTGAAGATCATTCCTTTCAGGTCTAGTGCAATTCCACTTTCTCATCTTCTACTCCCCTTTCTTTAGGTACACAGGGATAAATCTTGACTCCCACTCTGTTCAAAACTTTTCCGGTGCTACTGGCTACCCTTAATTCCATCTCTTGGGGTCTGGGCTATTTTCTATACAAATAAAATATGAGGAATATATGGGGGGGGGGGGCATATTTTAGAAGCTCTTTTCATAATTTGGACATCTGAAAATGGGTATTCAGACATTGAAATCACAGAGACGTCCCTGGACCCATTTTAGAAACCGAGTATATAGATGTCCCTAGTGCAAGGATGTCCGTATAGCATGGGGCAGGGAGGAGGTGAGGCCTGGGAGGAGCAACAGAGATGCACGTCATGTTGCAATTTCAGAATGGCACAAGCATGTCTGGCCCTGGTGGATGAGGCCTCCATATCTATACCTGCTCCTGACCATGAATAAGGTGCAAAAAAATGCTTATTTCATGATTGCAATGCCTCCAGGAGGCCTCCTGTTCTGATGCAAATAAACAGGTCCCAAACCCCAAAGACTTTTGTATGCCAATGTCAAAAGTTTAAACCTTATCCAAAAAGCTATTGGTAACAAGTGTAATCTATTAAGCTAGGAGAAGCTGTATCTCATCTATGTGCCTTCTTGATTAATGCTGCAGATATATTGTGAATTCATTGTAACCATGACAATTAATTCTTGTGGTGTATATATTTAGTTGTTTGCACTGAATAAAACACTCCCCATTTCACAAGAGTCTACGGGGCTTCAGTATCACACTACAGACTACTAGTATTTTTCCAGGGTGCAAAAAGATAAAATGCATGTGATAAATTAGGCCTTGAGATCACCTATTATTATTGACTCGCTTACAGTTGAAATGGACTGACACAAGGAAATAAATTTTAAATGTGAATAATTACAGAGAGTTAAGCTGTGATAACATTTTTAATTATTTGGAGTCACAAACTGAAAGGTAGCAGCATCTGGAATCTTCTATAATAGATGAAATGTCAAAGGCAACTTAAGCGCTAAATTCCAATTCTGGGAGAAGTCAGATATGTGTGTCTGAAAACTGATCTGCTTGAAATGGTGATCAGTGGAATTAATCCCTTTGTTACACAATATGAAAAGATACTGTATATGTGCTCTGGAATTAATAAAGTGATTTTTCCCTCCTGTTTAAAGTTTCAAATTCATCTCATTACTCAACAGATGATGATATACATTTAAAGTCAATATTTGTTGCCTTTACTTAACCCATAAAGCGCATTGTTAGCAGTCCATTTACTGATCTGTCTGGGTGCTCTGAGGCCATGGCTCATTGTCAGGGTCAGAACAGGGTTAGTGTCAAGGCAGAGGCATTGAGCACCCCTGATTAACTACAGTTTCCTCGTATGTCTATTTATCCTTTCAGACTGGCTTGATCAGGATGGGATAAGCCATTTGCTAAATGGCAAGGGTCTCTCGGATTAAAGAAGCAGCTGATCGGTGAGTTTGTTATCTAAGCGGAACACATCAGAACCTTGCAAAGACCCAACCTGCCAAGAAAGCTTAAAGGTCACAGCTGGTGCAGCTGTTGTATTGATTTAGCAACCTACAGAGCACTGAAGGGACAGTTCAAATAATTTTGCAAAACAGAAGAATTTTTGAAAAAGGGGCCTATGTTCAGGAAGACCTTATTGTCTTTTCTGCAGACTGGTTGCCCTTTCTCTTCTACGTCTGCAGTTGTTGTTTTCTCATTCTGCACAAATTGATCCCAAAGACAACTCACAGCTGTGAGTAATCTGACTTAACTTGAAATCTGAGGCTGGAAATTCTATGAGAAATCACCATGTACTATAGCAAAGGATTATATGGCTCTTCGGTTGGAATATATCAAACAGGCATATAACATTTAGATCTATAGCTTCATTTGTTCTATATTTTATTCTGAACATGGCTAGTGCCTTATGACATTATTGGGATTACATTTTTAATGGGCTGCAATGCAGGCGGGAGGACTTACCTAACCTATGAACAGATACTAATAGGTGTACATATAAAAATAAGCTTTGGGATACTGTGATCAGTTTTGAAGGCTGTATGTTGCTAGGGATATAAGAAGACTGGAAGCTGTCCAAGAGAAAGCAACCCAACTATTGCTATGATGATCTTGGCAGGAATCATTAAGTGTAGCTCCCTCCAGAAATCAGCTAATATGGATTCAAAATCTGGCCAAAATGGATCCTAAGTCTGGTGTCACCGGTGAGAGATAGCTGACATATCCTCTTCTCAGGCATTATGAACACTGCCTCCTTGGTATCCTCAGTACAAGTCAGGCCAGAGAACATCCTGCAATGGATAATCCATAGTACTTGCCACTCCGTCACCGGACTAGCCTTGGGATGATAAATATTGAATAAACACTTTTGTCCAATGGCTCCTTGGATCCTTTTGACTTCCAATCGATTTATTGAGACCTCATGAGAGTTAAAGATTCAGTCATAATCTGGACAGCCTGGATATGCACCTGATTCTGCTCCCGTGGGAGCTAGATGGCCCTGCGGGAGCAGAATCGGCGCACAGGGCCTGGACGTCCCGGATGTGCCCCGATTCCATCCTGCTATATGTCTCACAGACTCCACAGGCTAGCTCAGTGGAGCTGCAGTGCAGTGGAGCAGTGGAGCAGAATCGGCGCACAGGGCCTGGACGTCCTGGATGTGCCCCGATTCCATCCTGCTATATGTCTCACAGACTCCACAGGCTAGCTCAGTGGAGCTGCAGTGCAGTGGAGCAGTGGAGCAGAATCGGCGCACAGGGCCTGGACGTCCTGGATGTGCCCCGATTCCATCCTGCTATATGTCTCACAGACTCCACAGGCTACCTCAGCCTAGGCTCCTGCATGGAGCTGCGGTGCAGTGGAGCTGCGGTGCATGGAGCTGCGGTGCAGTCCGCCTGCATAAGACCGAACTGCCCCTTTCCCCACCACCTGACTCCCGATTGGGCCTGCCAAGGCCTGGATTGGGCTGTGGGGAACCTCCTGCCCATCTCACCACTGTCCGGGGTCCCAGGCTGGCCGGCCTCCGATGTCGGGAGTGACTTATTCCACCTCCAAGGTGGAATAAGTCCCCCGTCTAACTAGCCATACCTGGACATACAGGCCATTGCCAGAACAGGCCCTGTACGACCGGGTTGGAGATCATGCCTCCGGCTGGCCCCTGCACCTCTCTTGGCCCACCCCCTCCCACCATCGTGCAGAGCTCCCTGCTTATCGCTGCTGTACGTGCAGGGAGCTCTTTGACAGGAATATGACCGAGGCGATTAGTGGGGAATATACATCTGACCGGGACATACATACCTGCTAAACCCAGGTCAGAATAGACTGCTTAGTTTTCTCATGTAAGCCTTATTATATAATAATGCGTGTCTACAATAATAGCAATGGTAATTTCTCTTTGCCCCATGGAACACTGGTAGAACCTACTGACAGGAAGAACAGACGGGGAATGAATTAGCAAGTCAATATTGACATTGATAGTGAAGCTAAAGTCTTTTGGTGGCTCTTCTATAAGGGCAGCTAAACAATGCTATAAGAAAGAGCAAGAGTAGGAACACCTGATTTAAATAATGCTCAGGATTTTTGAATTTTGAAGGTATGAAAGGTGTTTTGAGGTAATCTACATGGAGGGAGCCATGTTTACAACACTAACAGCACTGAAACAGCTGATACGGATTTCCAAGACAGCTATGGGGTAACCTGCATGGCACAATCATAGTTATAATCCTAACATCTGTCAGAATGGAATGGCATAGCCAGATGTTTCAATGCATTGATAAGGCAGGCAAAGGGAGAACTTGAGAGAAGAAGTTTGCTGCGGAAGCAAAAACGCGTAATAAAGACATTTTCAAGTACATTCATATCAAAAAACCTGTGAGAGAGTCAGTTGGTCCATTAGATGATAGAGGGGTTAAAGGGGCACTAAGAGGCGACAAGGGCTTAATGGGAGACTGCCAACATGGCTTTAGACAAGGAAGATCTTGTTTTACTAATCTGTTATGTTTTTTTGAAGGTGTGAATAAACAGGTAGACAAAGGTGAGTCTGTTGATATAGTGTATTTGGACTTTCAGAAAGCCTTTGAGAAGGTCCCTCATCAGAGACTTTTGGCAAAACTAAAGAGTCATGGGACAGGAGGCAGTGTACTATTGTGGATTCAGGAACTGGCTAAAAGAGAAAGCAGAGGGTAGGGCTAAATGGCCAATTTTCCCAATGGAGAAAGGTAAATAGTGGGTGTACCCCAGGGATCTGTGCTGGGTCTGCTGCTTTTTGACATATTCATAAATGACCTGGAAAAGGGAATAACGAGTGAGGTTATCAAATTTGCAGATGACACAAAACTATTTAAAGAAGATTGTGGAAAATTGCAAGAGGATAAATTGGAAGACTGGGCATCAAAATGGCAGATGAAATTTAATGTGGACAAGTGCAAAGTTATGCACCTAGGGAAGAACAACCCAAACTATGCTTACACGATGCAAGGTTCCACATTAGGAACCACCACCCAGGAAAAAGATTTAGGCATCATTGTAGATAACATGTTAAAACCCTCGGCCCAGTGTGCCGTGGTGGCCAAGAGAGCAAATAGAATGCTAGGTATCATAAGGAAAGGAATGGAAAATAAAACAAAGGATATTATGATGCCTTTATATCGTTCCATGGTGAGACTGCACCTTGAGTATTGTGTGCAATTCTGGTCGCCGTATCTTTAAAAAGATATAGCGTTAATAGAAAAGGTTCAGAGAAGAGCCACCAAAATGGTAAAGGGGATGGAAGGATACCCCTATGAAGAAAGGTTAAAAAGGTTAGGGTTCTTTAATCTGGAAAAGAGATGGCTGAGGGGAGATATGATAGAAGTCTATAAATTAATGAACAGAGTGGAACGGGTAAACATAGATCGATTGTTTACGTTATCAGAATATAAAAAGACTAGGGGACATGCAATGAAGCTACAGGGTAAACTATTTAAGACTAATAAAAGAAAATATTTTTTAACTCAACGTGTAATCAAACTCTGGAATTTGTTACCGGAGGATGTAGTAATGGCTGTTAGTGTAGCTGGGTTTAAAAAAGGTTTGGACAAGTTCCTGGAGGAAAGGTCCATAAACCATTATTAAGAAGGGACCCAGGATATCAATGCTTAACCCAATACAAGCATTGTGGAACCTGTGTCTTTTGGGGAAACTGCTAGGTACATATGACCTAGATTGGCCACTGTTGGAAACAGGATACTGGGCTTGATGGACCTTGGTCTGACCCAGTATGGCATATCTTATGTTCTTATGTTCTTATGATTGTGTGGCTTATTACAAACCCTGGTGGTAAGACATGAGTGGAGGCCTAAGTGTTGAACTAAGTCTGAGTCTTGTAAGAAGCAATGAAGAAGATGACAAGTCCTGGAATAGATTAACAACAGAGGTGTGAGATCAGCACTGGAATGCACTTAAACACGCTAGGGACAGAAATAAAGGGAATAGCAGAAATGAGGTTAAAAGGTCCTGTAAACGACTTGAGGAAGCTGGCATTGGTTTAAGATTAGGGAGCTATATTCTTCTTTACTAGAGGAGATCAAATCTAAGCTTTCTTTAGAAGCTCAGATGACAAGACTTCGACTTTCATACTTTGAACACATCATGCGAAGAGAGAGATCATTAGAGAAAGACATCATGCTTGGCAAGATAGAAGGTCAATGCAAAAGAGGAAGGCCAGCAATGAGATGGATCGATTCAATAACAGCAGCTACGGGTACCAGTCTGTCAACAATAAGCCGCCTGACTGAAGACCGAACACAATTTAGGATAGCTATCCCGAGGGTCGCCATGAGTCGACTCCAACTCGATGGCACTTAACAACAACATTCTTCTTTAAACAAAGTGACAGAAATCCAGAGAGACTGGATGAGTCAATTGGTCTTTATTTGCAGTCATTTATTGTTTTACTATAGGGCTCATTTTAGAAGCCCTATTTATGATTTCTGCATCTGAAAATGCTCATTCAGCTCATTCATGGAAATCATAGATGTCCCTTGAGCCATTTTAGAAATCCTCAAATCTACACACATTGGCGTGATCACGTTCAAGTTGTACAGGGGCATTGCCTGGTTAGGGCAGAAGAAGATACAAGGTCACGCTTCATTTTAGACCAGCACTGCATGTCTCAATTCGCCAATGAAGATATCAATGGCTATCCCTCTACAGGGCATGAATAGGACTCTAAAAAGTGCTCATTCCTGCAAACTAACACTGTAAGGAGAAGAAGGGAATGCCCCCTCACTCCCCCAATATTTTTCATTCCTTCAAAAAACATGGCAGTACATAAAAAAAACATTTATGTTAGCTCCCGCGCCACTGCACATCCTTGTTTTAAGATGACAGACCGGGACATGTAAGTGGTAAGAGTTATATGGGCATGTTCTGAAAGAGGGCTGTGGGCATGTCTCGATTCTTGGGATGGCAGATGTCCATATCTGACTTGAGCAGGTTTGTAAAATCAGGCCAAAACCTACTCGTGCCAAACCCATCACCCTGCATATATCTGTTTTCCCTTTTATTTTGCAGGCCCACATATCTTTTAGGGTGGGGAATAGCTGATTTTAGAAGGCACTTCCACATGCCCATCTCCTCTGCTGCCCTCCCACTGATTTTTAGACATTTAGGGGTATGTTTACTAAACCGTCCTAATGTGCGCCCGGCGCTAGTGTGCAGGATGCCATATAAGGAGTGGGTGTTTCAGTTTTAACCTAGCAAACCGGGATTATCGCGCGCTAATGTGCGCTGCATGCTAATGTGCGCCGCGCACAGTAGCGCACGAGAAACGCACGCAGGAAGCATAAGCAGGCGCGCTGATGTGCCAACAGAGGAACAGAGCTGCAGTACAATGGTGAAGACACTGACTGATGGTGCAGAGGTCATGGGTTCAATCCCCCACTGTGCCCAATTAATAAGGATGGCTGAGGTACTACCTGTTATGTGTAATATTGCATTATGAGGCATTTTAATTTTATTTTAATTTCTGCTGCTAGCAAACGCACTCTCAAAGCGCTGTAACATAAGGTGCTGCATAAGGCACCCCATAAGGTACCCCAGAGGGCACATTTTAAAGTGCACTGTCCGCCAAGGCACCCTACAATGTTGCTTAAAGGGTGGCCTATAGGGCGCCATATAGGGTGCCCTATGAGGCACGGCAAGGTCATAGCACTGTTTTTGATGGCAGCACTGTGCATTTAAACGCATGGAAATCTTAAGTAGGTGTGCTGACATGCAAGGAGGAACAGCAGTGTAGCACAACGGTTATGGCACTGAGTAATGGTACAGGGGTCATGAGTTCAATCCCCAGTGTGCCTAATACTTAAGGCTGGCTGAGACATCAGCTTTGACATGTAAGTATTGTTTCCTGCAGCACTTTATTTGTATTTTATTAATTGTTGCCAGCAAACACACACCTCAGGTGCCATAACCTAAGGTGCCGCATAAGGCACCCTATAAGGCACTCCATAGGGCACATTATAAAGTGCACTGTCCGCCACAGGCACCCTATAATGTCCCCTATAGGGCACCCTATAAGTCACTCCATAGGATACCGTATAGTGCACCTTATATGGACAGTAACCATAAGGTGCCCTATAGGGCGCCCTCTGAGGCACCTTATGGGTACAGTACGCTGAGGGTGTTTTTGCTGGCAGCACTAATGTATATTAAAAACAGATAATGCTTTGGACAGCCCTATCAAATAACCCCTCTGTGGGTTTGAACCCATGACCACTGGCTCCACAGGCAGTGAAGTAACCAGTGGGCTACAGCTCTATAGCTGCTAGCAAGCCCCTGGCTGGCTGCAGAAGGACTGAACGTCACCACACAAACAGTCTGCTGTGGTCACCAGGATAGGGTTAGCCCACCCGTCCCCATGATGCACTGCACATGCAAATCAGCCGTCTGCAGATGAACACAAGATGGGGTATGCACCCCATAGCACCTCGGCCTGGTAGGGGGAACTGACCATGTGTGTTACTGGCACAGAGTAGCTACACACCGTCACATTGTGCAGGTACTGCACTCACCCTGAGGGTGAGGTGTGGCGCCCAGCACCAGGTCCCCAGCAGTGCTAATATGTGAGATAGGTAGTTTCTGCAGACACACCTTGGATATATCTGTATGTCTCAGTCAGGTTTAGCCCCTATTGACCCCTAGGAGGATTATGTACCACCACCCTCCTCCTCCTGGGCTGAGGGGGGTAAACAGGTCTCCCACCAACAGATCCACATTCTACCTCTCTGGAAAGGTGGCAGTAGAGAGGACCATCAACCCCAGTCCTGCTGGGGAACAGACACCCTACAGGGCAGTCAATGCAGCTCTGTACACATCCATAACACAATAGCAGACAGACATTAGGCCTAGATATGCTAAGCTGCACCCCACCACTATCTGATATTCTCCTGCAGCCGCTGCACCCTGCAAGGTGTTCTATCAAGACACATACCAGCTGCAGACAGTCTGCTAGCTAGTCCATAGTGCATGTTCCTGGTGGAAATGCGTGCACCCAGAACTGGGATGTCAGCATACACACCAAGCAGATAAGTCCACGACTGGGCCCCAAAAGGGAACCCATAAATATCACATGAGAGAAGCACTATGGGGGAGCCTAGCCATGCCGTGGTCACTGCTCAGTCAGGGTGAGAGTGATCTCCCAGCGGAACATGCTGTGGCCACCCTGTCTGTGCAGGTGGTGGCCGGGCACTACAATGTCCCAGCCAGTGCCCTATACCCTGTGCAGATGCATCCTGGCCAGGCCACCCTGTCCGGGCTATACCCATGGTACCTTGCTCCTCATTATGCACATTGGCAGGCCAATACTGGCAACAGTGCTGGCAGTGTGGGCTGTGGAGGGTGTTTGCAGCCACCACACACTGGATAGACAGACACACACTCCCACACCTATGCCAGCATTGTGCTACTATAGAGCTGTTTAGCAGCCCTGGCCACCACACCAGTCCTGGTCACAGTGCAGGCATGGATATGGTATGCAATACTGTTGGGGGTCACTCCCCAGGGTGGTAAACACTGTCAGAGACTAGACCTGAAGCACACTCCACAGATATCAGAAAGGTTGCTATGATGGAGCTCAATCAGCAAACTGTGCTTAACGTAGGAATTGCTATCTGTCAGTAATCATAGCAAACATTTGATAGCTGTGTACCATATTCCCAGGTGTAGGGTGGCATTGCTAAGGTATGCAAGTGCTAGTATTGGGAGAGGCACGCAGGGCCCAATGTCCTGCCTCTCCAGGAGGCATTGGCTAATGGAGCCTGTGGGTGTGGGTGTGTCTGCCCCTGTTGACTGCTGCTTTACGGCAGAGGTTCCCAACTCCAGTCCTGGTGTGCCAAACACTGTTCGGGTTTTCATGCTGTCCCTCATGAATATGCATGAGATACTTCTGCATACCATGGGGGTGGTGCATAGATATGCAGCACAGGCATCTTTATTAGAGGCAGCATGGAACCTGAATGGTGTTTGGCCCTCCAGGACTGCATTTGGGAGACTGTGCTCTAGGTAATGCGCCTGTTTATGGTGTCTTTGCTCTGTAGGGTAAAATGTAGGTGTTTTTGGGCATGTTTCCGTCATCTGCAATACAGGTTCTGTCTGTATTAGCACGTTGTAGTAGTGGATAAAATATGGGGACTGGGTTGGCAGGCACCATAACCTGTGACCTTCTGCCTCCTAACACACTGGTTGTGTGCATTGCACCACCGTGTTGCCACAGAGACAGTGCATTCCCTGGTGATACCATGACTGTTTGTCCGGCAGGGCCTGTCTGTTGCAGTGCATGGCACCCACCTACACAGGGCTAGGCCATGGTCTGCTCTGGGCAGCTGCCACTGCCCCCCTCCACCACCAGTACCCCTCTGCCACCATGCTGACATGCCCTTCTGCTGGTGGTGCTGGTGGTGTGCAGTCTCAAGCCATCCAGTGTGCAGGTAGGCGGCTGCCTATGGTGTGTGTTCTGGGGTAGGGGTGCCTGCATAGATGTCCACGCTTCCCCCCAACACCGCCTGCCAATGTTCTGTGCCCTTGGAGGTACCTGCTGGGTACTATCCCCGTGACACTGTGATAAACACTCTCGTGCCCATGTTGGGCCCTCATCAGTTGCTGTCTGGCTGCTGTACAGTTTCAGCATTCCTAAGTGCCACCTAGGCATCTGCCTAGTCCGCACTGTGCCCCAGCTGCACCACAGCATGTGCCGCCTGCAGCCCTCTGTATCCCCTTTCCCAGCATCTGTCCAGTTGCCCATTCCGACATGCCCGCCCTGCTGTTGTGGAACATGTGCATGCCATAGGAAACCTGTCCATTGGAGAGGGAAACCCTGATCATTGCTATTTCACTGTGGGATCATTCACCTTGTATGGGGACGGAGCGTAGACCCTTCCGAAATTCATATCTTTTTTTGGGGGCTTTCTTGGGAGTGTTTTTTGATGTTTCCCATTACTATCACTATTGCCCAGCTTGGTTATATTTTTTTTACATTTACTTCTGTTCATTTTCAATGTTTATTTGCCCTTTTGTTCCGTGCACATGTATCACACTTATCACTTTTTTGTAGGTTTCCCTGGTTTTGCTGTACATTGCTGACGGAAATGGTTTCTTTTCCCTTTAAATCAGCTCTAACGCCAGGGTTTCACAGCATTGATGTGCAGGGAGCCTCTCCCCTCCCACTCTCTACCCATTGACCCCTTCTCTCTGCCCCTGGGGAGCCTTCCTCCGCCCTCCGGGAGCCTTTCCCCGCCTTCAGCGCTCGTTTGCGCCGCAGAGCGCGTTATCGCACAATATGGTACCTGTGCACCTTAAAAAGTGCCATCATCACGCGATAAGGTACCTTATCGCGGGATAGCATCGCAGAGCGCACGTTAAGATAGTTTAGTAAACATACCCCTTAGACTTGGACGTCCCAGATGTCACCTACACGGCCTTTCTAAAATGTGCCTTTATATAACCATATACCAAGAGTAGAGACTCTATCCAAAAATGGACAGGCTGGATCGTGAATCCTAAGGAAATACGATCATCTTCCCTGGAGGGATAAGCATTCAGAAGTTAATAGAAATAGTGAGTCTCACAAAAGGTATTTTCGCCAATGGGTGGTGAAATTACTGAAATCTTTTGTAAGATATTAAGATAATAAAAGCAACTAAGTATGCAAGTGTTAAAAAAAAAGAAAAGAGAGATGAAAGTCAATGAGTCATAAGAAGGTTTTCTTTTCTTCCTAGGAGTTAAAGTAATCCTGTAAATTTCTTTTTATACCATTTACAAAACATGCAAGAGCAAATGGTACCATGCAAAAAAATGGATTGTCTACAATTATGTGTTATTCTATAATTTACCTAGTGATTGTGAATCATAGGTAAAACATCACATTTAACAATATACTATTAAATTAAAACAACTAAAATTTGTGATGTTCAGACAAACTGTATAGCATGAAAAGCTGTTATTTACTCCTTCCTATGACTTGAGAAATCGAGATGCTAGTAAGCATTCACTAAGATATCTTATTTATAAGACCATTTTCAAAGCTATCCACATGGATAAACAAAGAATTTATCCACATAAAGTGGTCAGCTGAAAATTGCCCACTTTCTATGTGACAAAAATCCACATGCAGTTCCCCAATGCATGTACTTTTAACCTCATTTAAAGGAGGTGTTTCCAAATTTATGCTTGGATCAGGACAGAAAAATAATGTATTTAGATTCTATTTTTGACTCTACAGCATTATTTTCCATATGACAAGTTTCAGAGTGGAAGTGCATATTTATTTGCTCTTTAAAACTTTGTATAAAGACTGCAGGTAAAAAGTACCTGTGGACATTGTCCCAGTGCAGAAAATTATCCCATAGCATATGTATTCAGTGCTCAAACTCATGTCAGCATGAAGCAAAAAACACGTTGGTATTGCACAGAAGTGACAAAAATACAGACCTATCAATATACATCACTTCTTTAGTTATATTCTTAAAGTAGAATTACAGAAACAAAAATGGATAAAACCTAATCAGATCTACAGTGTAACCAAATGACTCATTTTATGGAGAGAGATTTTAAGATGGTCAAAGTTTTCATGACATCTCCTACAGCTGTACTATAAAAACTATATAAGTCTCTTAATACGTTTTTTAAACAGTTTTTGGTGGGGGACAGCAATTTCCTCTTGCTTCTTTGGTCTTCTATTGGAAATGAAGCTCCGGGACAAGAGATCGTTATATGAGGCCAGAAGTGGATAAGTTTGTGTGTGACATAAGGAAATATTTACTCACAGATAGGGTGGTGGATACATGAAATAGTTTTATTTATTTAGCAAATGTATAAATGGATTTTTGAAACTATGAACAGTGTGCAAAAATAAAGTAATATTCTGGAGGTGGGGGGGGGGGGGGTAGATGCGTAACTTCCTAGAAGCTGAACCGCAAATGTTATAAACAAATTTCACTCTCAGATTCACAGCAAATGGAGAATAGCTCAAGACAAAATCAAGAAACACAACTATCTCTCATCCTTTGATGTGGGATTCTTCATTTCATTTATTATGTTTAGATACTGCAATACATTTTTAATATCTCTGCGGTTTAAATAAAAACTTTCATAATACATTTCTTCCTAGTGAGCAGACTGGGGCCACTGCAAGGGTATTAGACGTCTAGACAAAGCTTCAGCTTTGCGTCCCCTCCCCCTCATGAATTACTTGTTAAATCCCTAGCCCCTCTCCCTCCATCAACCATCATGACTACCCCAACATCACCTTTCCTAGAAGAACCTTGCACAAAGTGGGCATCATATGTTGTCCTCATTGGACATACAAAACAATTTCTAAAGTCCATTTATCCAGGAAAATGGGCTATTTGAAAACTGCCCACCTTTCTCAAAGTTTGATTCACTGAAATTCTCATTCCATGTCATCCTTCGTTCAATTTTGCCTGACCTGAAAATGGAGTGTTAGCTTTCAAGAGATAATCAAGAAATGTATTAAGTTAGTCCAATAAAGATTTATAATTTTGTGTTCTTTTGCTTTTTTGGTTTTCATTTGTTAACCTTTATTATGTATATTCAACCACACTATTTTTAATTTGACAAACCATTCATTGGAAAGTCTGAGGTTGGTAGTAAATAAATGTCTGAGATTCCGAGAGTGACAGCATGCTTTGTTGGGGGAAGGGGCAGAGGATGTACAGGGAGGATCTGACTGCAGCTAGGATGTGTAAAAGGTCTCAGCTGCTGGCAGACCTTGGTGCAGTGATGCTCTCCAACAGACAAATGTTACCTCATCCTCTTCTGGTGCCATAGGGAGTGTGCACGCTGGCTTGCGGAGCATGAGAGTCACTTGCATATTCCTGGCTTTGACCAATGCCAATAAATGGCAGGAATTCAAAACCCATTTGGCCCAATATTAATAAGCATTTTTGTGGTCAGTGGTGGACTCCATAAATATGTTATTTGCAAAAATATGCATTGGATCAACTGATAAATTTGGGCATTCCACACAAAAAATAACAGTAACATAGTATATGATGGCAGACAAAGACCAGCATGGTCCATTTAGTCTGCCCAGCAAGGCTGCAAGAGCAGGCACCTGCTGCTCCATGCAGGCCACCCCTACCCATGCCCCCGTCCAGGGGCGTACCCACTGCTCAGTGCAGGGCAGCCCCATTTGTTGAGCTATAAGACAGAGTTACGTTTATTTTGATTTTATCCTGTTGCTATAAAGGGATCCACTGTGTCTGTCCCATGCCATTTTGAATTCTGTCACTGTATTTGCCCCACCACTTCCATCGGGAGAGCATTCCAAGCATCCACCAACCTTTCAGTGAAAACGTATTTCCTGACATTGCCTTTCAGTTTACCCCTTGCAGCTTCATGTTATGCTCTCTAGGTTTACAGCTTCCCCGTCTTTGGAAGAGGAAACTGTAAAACTAGATGGCCAAATCTATTGGTTGGGAAAAGGGATATGATTTGTGGGAAGAGCAAGGATAGCCAAAAAGGTTGTGAGGACTGCTTTGGAATTGACTACATAAGTGAATGTGGCCAGTAAACATGTAAAGAGTGACAATTTTGGAAATTCCACGTACACCTGTATCTAGCTACAGCAGGAACATGTGAATATATCTATGCCTACCCTGGAGGGGTAATAATACATGCATGTATCTGCCAGGATTTACATATATACCCCACCCTACTCCATCCCCAGAAATGCCCACTTAAAAAATATTTAAACACATATGTAGGATTGCTGCCTGTGTATACTTTTACAAATGTTTGATCCAGTAGTTTAGAAATGGTCCTTTCCATTTGTAACACCTGGTTTTACAGATCCAAAGTTTTTCTAAAATGATCTAAATGTTCAGCAGAAATTTTCAACCACTGAACCTAAAGGGGATCATTTAGGAAGCCCTACTCATGCTTCGGATGTCCAAAAATGGGCACAGAGGCGTCCAAAGCACAGAGACGTCTCCAGAGCCATTTCAGAAGGCAGGTCTGTGGACGTCTACAGTATGAGGATGTCCAGGTCTGAACGGGGGCATGGGGGAGGTGTACCTGGGGCATTCCCAGGAATCTGGATGTCCCCACCTGATCTCAGGAACATCTGGTGTCACTTCTAAGCTTAGACCTGCTCCAGGCACATGAAAAGTTCTTCTTTTGACTGAAAAACACCTCGAGGGTGTAGAGGAGAAGATGCTCCATCATCCCCAGTGCTCAGCACAATTTCAGTGACAGTAGCAGTGGATTTGAACCCTGGCCTCCCTGCTCTTAGCCCACTACTCTAACCATTAGGCTATTCCTAGATGTCCAGGTTCTGGAATACCTTTCTGAGAATGTCTATGTAAACGCCCTCACAGGCATCCATATCGAGCACATCCATGTTTGTGAAATTATGGCTGCACCTGGACATGCCTGTCTTTTATTCAGACGTTTTGGCTTAGATGTCCCAGATTGCACTTAGATCTAAAATTTCCCTCCTAATTTAGTAGTAGAAGTAGTAATAATTTATAAGTCTATATGTTGATGTGCAAATAAGAGATATAACTATATACTACTAGAGTTCTATATGCATTCTGAAAGTGGCACTTGAATGTATAAGTGTCAGCAGCTGAAAATATGTATAACTTGATTTATAATTATAGATCTAAAGTTGTATGGACAGCAGAATATCTTCTCTCTTTGGGTTTTCTGTATCTCGAGGTGTGCATAGTCTAGCATCACCCTCTTAGGATTAATAGTATTGTTGGGATCATGGTCTTGAAATGGCAAGTTAAGGTTAAGCGTTAATAGCGATGGGGGCAGAATTCAAGAAAGCATAGGGTAAGCACAGAGGATTCTTAGATGTGGTGAAGTGTGGATGAAGTCAGGGGCGGTGGAGCAGCCTTAAGATTGGGGGAGGTCAAGCTCTGCCACAACTCTTCCTCAAACTCAGCCCCTAGCCCCTGCAGCCCTCCTCTCCTGTTCTGCCCACGGTGATCTGATTTCCCACAGGCAGAAGAGAAGGAGGATTGCAGCAAAGACCGATCTCCAGCAGGCAGACAAAATGAATCTTTGTTGTGATTGTGTTTGCTCTCTTCTGCACGCAGGAGATGGGATCCCCATGGACAGAACAGGAGGGGAAGACCACGATTGCAGCCTCCATGCAGTTTGCGGCTGGCACCTGACAGGCAAAACTTTGGTGTGGCTCATCCAATGCCTATGATAAAGCCTAAGACCAGGTAGACTCTGCAGTATTGCTTCTGAAATTGGCTCTGTTGAGGATTAGTCAAATGGTTAAAGCAGTGCGCTACCAAAGGAATCCAGGTTTGAATCCCACTGCTGCTGTTTGTGACCTTGGGCAAGTTACTTAACCCCTCCAGCTAGATTGTAAGCCCTGTTGGGACAGGAAAATACCTACAGTACCTGAATGTGACTTGCCTTGAATTTCTAAGAAAGGAGTGAGTTATTTTCTAAGAAACTTCATTACCAAGTACCAGAGGCTTTTCCATTCGCTAAGCCTATGACTGTAGCAAGAGTCTTCAGAAAGGACCTCAGAATATAGCCTCCCTGGAACCCAGTATGCATGCAGCAAGGCTTCCCAAACTTGTCCTGGGGTTTTCAAGATATCCACAATGAATATCGTTTTACCTAGGCATGGTGTGAAATAAAGACTAACACATTTCAGAATAGAGATAATCTGTTTATTTATAAAATATTTTAAAAAAGGTAACTTGAAAGCAAGTAAGTCACTTAATCCACCTATGATTATTTAAACTGTGCATAAAAGTAAGATAAAAAAAAAAACAATACATCACCAAAAGAGTTGTAAGCTTCATTTCATGCCAGCACTTCGACTGAAAAAGCTCCAAATTCAGCTAGGCAGGAGAGGCCCTCAATCTGGAAGACCCCCAGGCGGTACACACATTCACCCCGTGGGCAAGATTTTCCTCTTCTGCCTGACTGCCAAGAGGCCCCTTCCTTATACCTTGTTGCAATAGCAACCAGTTATTTTCCATCACGTTGACATACACATTAGGATCAGCTGTCCATTAAACATAATGAAGATGCTGGCCTGGCACCTGAGAATGCTCAAGGGGGGCATCTCCCATCTCATGGTTCAGAAACTCAGAACTCCACTGATAGATAGTCTTCAATTTATTTTGTATACAGTTACCATGTGAAAAGCTTTTTTTTATCTCATGTACCAGTGCCTCTTCCTACCAAGACTAGTTATGTAAGATATTTCTCACAAAATTGCACAAGAATTTCTTTCCTACAAAACTGAGGTTTAATTAACTCCTGACTTACTGCTGACGCATAATCAGTAGTCAACTTTAAGTCACTTTCACCATATTCGGTCCTTTGACTATTGATTATGCATAGTGGGCAACATAGTGGGGAATTTAGATGGATGAAAAATAGCAATAAAACTGGGTAACCATCCTATTGGCATCTTAACATTTCTACTATAGCTAGCTTGTAACATTGTATTATTACAACTCATAGGGGTATGTTTACTAAACCTTCTTAACGTGCGCGCTGTGCAATTATCGCGCGCTAAGGTACCTTAGTACGCAATAATGATGCTTTATGGGGCACAAATGTGCCCTAGCACGCGCTAACGCGCGCAGCGGTGCAAATGAGCGCTGAAGGCGGGGAAAGGCTCCCGGAGGGCGGAGGAAGGCTCCCCAGGGGCGGAGAGAAGGGGTCAATGGGTGGAGAGTGGGAGGGGAGAGGCTCCCCGCACACTAACAATGTGAAATTCGAGGCCAAAAATAACGCAAGTGAAAACCTCGCGTTAGAGCTGATTTAAAGGTAAGAGAAACCATTTCTGTCAGCAATGTACAGCAAAACCAGGGAAACCTACAAAAAAGTGATAAGTGTGATACATGTGCACGGAACAAAAGTACAAATAAACATTGAAAAGGACTCCAACAAAATATACAAAAAACATAACCAAGCTGGGCAATAGTGATAGTAATGGGAAACATCAAAAAACACTCCCAAGAAAGCCCCCAAAAAAAGATATGAATTTTGGAAGGGTCTACGCTCCGTCCCCATACAAGGTGAATGATCCTACAGTGAAATAGCACTGATCAGGGTTTCCCTCTCCATTGGACAGATTTCCTATGGCATGCACATGTTCCACAACAGCAGAGCGGGCATGTCGGAATGGGCAACTGGACAGATGCTGGGAAAGGGGATACAGAGGGCTGCAGTCGGCACATGCTGTGGTGCAGCTGGGGCACAGTGCGGACTAGGCAGATGCCTAGGTGGCACTTAGGAATGCTGAAACTGTACAGCAGCCAGACAGCAACTGATGAGGGCCCAACATGGGCACGAGAGTGTTTATCACAGTGTCACAGGGGATAGTACCCAGCAGGTACCTCCAAGGGCACAGAACATTGCCAGGCGGTGTTGGGGGGAAGCGTGGACATCTATGCAGGCACCCCTACCCCAGAACACGCACCATAGGCAGCCGGCTACCTGCATACTGGATGGCTTGAGACTGCACACCACCAGCAGAAGGGCATGTCAGCATGGTGGCAGAGGGGTACTGGTGGTGGAGGGGGGCAGTGGCAGCTGCCCAGAGCAGACCATGGCCTAGCCCTGTGTAGGTGGGTGCCATGCACTGCAACAGACAGGCCCTGCCGGACAAACAGTCATGGTATCACCAGGGAATACACTGTCTCTGTGGCAACATGGTGGTGCAATGCACACAACCAGTGTGTTAGAAGGCAGAAGGTCACAGGTTCAAGTGCCTGCCAACCCAGTCCCCATATTTTACCCACTACTACAACGTGCTAATACAGACAGAACCTTTATTGCAGATGACGTAAACATGCCCAAAACACCTACAGTGAATCAGGAGGAGAAATAAAATAGAAGAAACATTCCCTGGGTAATTATAAATGAAGGCTCATGGTGCCAGATCTTCATTTTTTATTCAGTTGGAAGTTCAAAGAAGCCAGAAAAAACTTCTTCTTGTTGTGTGTTGTTGAGTCAATGCTGACTCCTGGTGACCCTGTGAATAGGTGTGACTATCCACTGAGTTTTCTTGGCAAGGTGCAAGCAGAAGTAAATTGCCAGGCCTTTCTTCCGCACAGTAAGCCTACAGTACCTGGTATTCTAAGGTGGTTTCCCATCCAAGTACTGACCAGGCCTGACCCTGCTTAGCTTCTGAGATCAGATGTATTAGGGTCAACATTACCCTACCGCAAAATGGACAATAGATAATAGATAAAACTTGACTATCTGTTGAAAAGCTGCCATGTAAACATATTTTGGGATGTCTCTTGTAAGGATGCCAGACTCAGGATGATTCACAAAATGGATGCCAGCAGCTCCATTTGCTTAATGATCTTTTGATAGCTGAATGACCTTTAATGAAGCATTGAACTGATAGAGAGCTAAAGAGGCTAAAGGGATGTTCTAAACAGATTATGAATATGAACCTCCATTAATTCAAGTTACTGTTTTGGAGATCAGATATCACTACCTTGGTTCTCAAAGAGGATATATTTTTTCATTTTCCTGCCACAGGGAACATGCCATTGCTACCAAATTGGTCTTCTCCAAGATAGACAAGTAAACCCATGGAGCCATAGTAACATAGTGGCAAACAAAGTTACATACCTGTAGCAGGTTCTCTCCATGGACATAGGAATAAATCCTCACATATGGGTGACATCACCAATAGAGCTCCATGCAGGAACCTCTCCCAGCTCCTTCTAGAAGCTTTTAGGTTGGTTCCTCCGTGCATGTGCATGAATTCCCACCTGACGCCACTGCACTTCATTTCTTCAGTCTGGTAACAAGCTAATGCCAGAATTCAACTTCAAGGGGAGATGGGAGGGTTGTGAAAACTTATCCTGCTGTCCACAGAGACAGGTGAGTTTACTTTGTTTTCTCTGTGTACAAGCATGATGAGTGCTCACATTTGGGATCCTCTAGCTACCAGCTGCCTTGTAAAGAAAAAAGGGTGATGGAGTGTCACAACCAGCAGATACAGGGCCGGATTTACCTATACGCCATGTACGCCATGGCGTAGGGCCCACAGCTGGCAAGGGCCCACAAAAATGGAACAAGTTAGCTTTTTTTTTAAAATAAAATTAAAAAAAACCTGCTGGCTGCCACCGCGGGGCCCCCTCTGCTGCCGCGGCAGCATGGACTGACCCGCGGGGGCCCCCTCTGCAAGCTCGATCCATCGATCCGTCCCTCCCTCCGTGCAGGCTGTGAGAGACGCGAAGGGAGAGTGTCTCCCTCGCGTCTCTGTTAAGCCCATCAGCCCCTGCGGGCTTAACAGAGACGCGAGGGAGACACTCTCCCTTCGCGCCTCTCACAGCCTGCACGGAGGGAGGGAGGGACGGATCAACGGATCGAGCTTGCAGAGGGGGCCCCCGCGGGTCAGCCCATGCTGCTGCGGCAGCAGAGGGGGCCCCGCGGCGGCAGCCAGCAGGTTTTTTTTTAAAATTAAATTTTGCTTTAGGCCGACGGGGGGGGGGGTAGCACTGGTAATGGGCTATTGGGGGGGCTGGGGCTGGGACAGGAAATGGGCTGGAGGGTTAAGGCTGGAGGTGGGCTGATGAGGTTAGGACTGGTAATGGGCTGTGGGCTGTTGGGGGGGGTTAGAACTGGTAATGGGCTTTGGGGTGGTTAAGACTGGTAATGGGCTGTGGGCTGATGGGGCTGTCTGGTAATGGGCTATGGGGGGCTAGGACTGGAAATGGGCTGGGGGGGGTTAAGACTGGAGGTGGGCTGATGGGTTAGGACTGGTAATGGGCTGTGGGCTGTTGGGGGGGGTTAGAACTGGTAATGGGCTTTGGGGGGGTTACGACAGGTAATGGGCTGGGCTGATTGGGGCTGTCGGGTAATGTGCTATGGGGGCTCAAGGACTGGAAAGGGGCTGGGGGGTTAAGACTGGAGGTGGGCTGATGGGGTTAGGACTGGTAATGGGCTGTGGGCTGATGGGGGGGGGTTAGGACTGGCAATGAGATATGGGGGGCTGACTGGAAATGGGTTGATGGGGTTAGGACTGGAAGTGGGTTGATGGGGGGGGGCTAGGACTGGTATTGGGTTGGGGGGTTGCTAGGACTGGAAATGGGCTGATGGGTGGCTAGGACTGGAAATGGGCTGATGCAGGTACTAGAAGGGAATGGATGCTGGGTGAGGCTGGAACTAGAAGGGAGCTGATGTTGGGGGAGGATTAGAATGGGATGGGGCTGGAAGAGTAAAATGGAGAAGGGAAAAATATTTTGTGTGGGAGGGATAAAAAATCTACAATTGGCTGGGTATTGGGAGAGTAAGTGGGGATTGAGGATGGAGGGGTAAAATTTGAGTGGATGAAATAGGAATGAGGAAAGAGCAAAAGGAGAAAGATTAGTATGTTAAAGCAGATGTAGAGAGAGAATGGAAAAAAAACTACAAGAGAGAAGAAAGGACAAATGGACAGCAGACGATGGAGAGTTAGCAGAAGACACGAAGAAACCAGAAGAAAGTGGCTGGAGCAATTGCAGCTGAAAAAAATGCACAAAAGGTAGAAAAATATCTCTTTATTTTGAATTTATTAATTGGAATATGTCAGCTCTGGTAAATGTGCATCATTAACGTCTGCGCTTTGTTTAGTACAAGAGCAAATTAATGTATAGTTTTATTTCTACAGTGTTGTACATTCCAAGTTTGGCTTTTGGGATTCCCAGTTTAATTATTGTCCTCCTGTTTCTAAATTGTGATTACTTGTTTGGTGATGGTCTATGTTCTGCATGTGTAACTGAGCTGAGGTGTTCTGTTTATATAATTCCTATTTGACATTGCCACTTGTTCTCTTTCCCCAGTAGGTCATGTATTGTTGTTCTCTGAAATGTATTGGTTTAATATTTGCAGTGTTGCCTTTTGATTGGTAGAGTATGGTGCTTTGTGAGTCCTGGTAGTGCTGTTAGGATACGGCGGGTTTGCTATGGGTTCTAAATGGGCAGTGTTTGTAGTAGTTCCTAATGTGTCTGGCAGTTGGCACTGGATTATAGTAATGTAGAAATCTTTTAGTCTTTCTTTATCCATACACTCATTAAGAGGCACGTTTACTAAAAGTTAGTATATGGTAACATTATGCAAATATTTATGCAAATGAGGCCCCGCACCCCCCTTGGGCCGCCCCTGCTGGGGGCCCACAATTTTTGTTGGCGTAGGGCCTCACTCAAGGTAAATCCGGCCCTGAGCAGATACAAGAGAATTGAATCTCATTTTTTTTTGTTTTGGCAACAGGTCTTTAGGCAATTATATATCCATGACGAGGCAGCATGGAACAGAAAAGAACAGGGCCTAAGAGATACGGAATTGGATTCTAATCCCTGAATAGATTAGGAAGTACAGATTGGCTGAATCTGCTGTCACATCGGGAGTCTCCAGATAGTAGTGGGATGTGAATGTGTGGACAGAAGTCCAAGTTGCAGCTTTGCAAATCTCTTCCATGGAGGTTGAACGCATGTGGGTCACTGATGCAGCCATGGCTCAGATATTATGAGCAGTGACAAGGTCCTCAAGTGTCAGACATGCCTGGACATAAGCAAAAGAGATGCAATCTACTAGCCAAATTGAGAGAGTACTTTGTTGTCAGCAACCCCCAACGTATTGAGTCAAAAGAAACAAAAGCTGGGCAGACTTTCTATGGGTTTTATTCCATTCCAAATAGAAGGCCAAGGGTCTCTTGTAGTCCAATGTGTGCAATGCTCTTTCCCCTTTGTGAGTGTGAATTATTGGGAAAAATGTTGGAAGGACTATTGACAGATTAAGTGGAAGTCCAACACCACTTTAAGAAGGAATTTAGGATGAGTACATAGCACCACCCTATTGCTGAAAAATGTTGTAAAATAGTATTTCCCTGTAAAATAGTTATCTCCAAGTTATAATGCCCTGTTCAATGTAATTTCAGTTTGTTCAATGTAAACCGCACTGATGCAGAATAGCACGGTATATAAGAGAATGTAAATAAATAAATAAATCTTCTACTAGAGCTTGCTAACTCTCAGGCTGATGCAGAAAGCCGGCGTTGAAGTCACACACTATCAACTCTGTATACCTCTTTGCAGCACACCGATAGCATGTGACTTCAGTGCCGGCATGCAGAAAAGGGTGCTTATGCAAATTAGCCTTGCATTAAACTGTGGACACATGGCAGCATTAAACTGGGAGAGCAAACCAAACACATGAGCACAAAAGTCGGTGCAAGTTTGGCATGTTCTCAGATGATCAAAGGATTGGGGAAAGCCTTCGATGCCATCAAAATACTGTCAGGGGGACTGATGCCTCTGAAAGAAAGCAAATTCCTGTCGGCCCAGGGGCACCAATCCTCCCACCTATCCAATTAAAAATAACCCTGGTGAAAAAATGTCATGGAGATGGGGAGAGCAAGATGGCATCATGGTAAGTCGCTCTTACGGATGTTCTCAGATCGAGGGAGTCTGATTTGGCTGTAGGCGCTGCTTCTCGGTATGCCACCGAAGAAGCGAAAGTCAAAGAAGCTCCCCTCGGCATCTTCACCCTTGCCAATTATAGCTTTCCAGAAATGCCTTGATGACTTCATCAAGAAGTGGGGAACTGCTACTTTCTCCGCAGCCTGTCCGGCGGTAGATGTTTCATCGGACTCATTTAATGAAGGGTTTCTTTGAGTCCTGATGTGCACCTTGCACCTCTGTGACCTGGAATTCCTTGTGGGGGAGAGAGGAGCAGTTCCGGTTTGGCACTGATGGAGCGTGCCAGTTGCAAGCCGAGGGATCCCCAGCTGCTTCCTTGTCCCCAAAGGAGGGGGGAGATCCTATGGCCATGAGAAGAGTGCTTGGCAGACGAGAATAGCCCTTCAGTGATCAGGTGGATGGAGCTTCAGCAAGTGGTTTGGAGAGAAAACCTGCAGTGGTAACTCTAGACCTCCTTTGGGAGTGGTTTAAAAATCTTCTATTAATTTGAGTTTATCTACAATAAAGGATGAAGTGGCTACAGTTAGTGCGACTATGAATGTTCTTGCTAATGAGCAGTCTCAGCAGGAGGCCCAGCTGGGTCTCCTGGAGCCTGGTAGACTGAACACTAGGACTTTGTTGCTGCAGTGGTTAAAGAATGGATGCTGGTTTGCCCGTAAGCTGGAGAGATTCTAAAATCTGAGTTGGTGTAATAATTTGCGCCTTCTGAATTTTCCAAATTCTCCAGTTATTGCTTTGCAAATACCTCACAGAGGTGTTGAAGATTCCTATGGAGTCTTACCTTCTAGTAGTTCAGGCTCAACACCTTTCCTTAAGAAATTCTTCTAGATGGCCTGGAGGTTCTATTATGTTTCAGGATTCCCTGGACTTAACTGGCTTTTTGGAAAGTTCTTTAGAGGTTGTAACAGTGAGATCAAGGCTGCTGGTGACTTTTGCTTTGCAGCAGGACAGAAACATGGTTTTGAGATTATATTTTTGTAACATGGAAGCTCTGTTTCCTGGTTCTAAAATTCAAATATTTCCTGATTTTTTCTGGGAAACACAGCTATGATGACATAAGTTCCTGGCTTTAAAAACCAGGGTCCTGGCATGGGGAGCTATATTTAATCTGAAATTTCCTTGTCATTGTATTATTTCCTTTCAAAGGGTACACGTAAATGGAGCTCACTCTGAGGAGAAGGAGGTTACCAGTGGTGTGCCACAGGAATCTGTCCTTTGTCTGATTCTGTTTAACATCTTTGTGTGATATTGTGGAAGGACTTTCGGGTAAGGTTTACTTGTTTGCAGATGATACCAAAATCTGCAATAGAGAAGATACACAGGAAGAAGTTGATAACATGAGGAAGGATCTAGCTAAGCTTTAAGAATGGTCTAGAATTTGGCAACTGAAATTTAATGCTAAAAAATGCAGGGTCATGCATTTAGGCTGTAAAAATCCAAAGGAGCTGAATAGTGTAGGGGGTGAGGAATTTCTGTCTACAAAAGAAGAGCAGGACCTTGGTGAAATTGTGTCTGACGATCTTAAAGTAGTTAAATAGGTAGAAAAGGCGACAGCGAAAGCTAGAAGGATTCTCGGGTGTATAGGGAGAGGAACTGGGGGTGGAGGGGGGGGGGGACAAACCAAGTAGAAGTGTCAAGCACAGCACGATTGCAAACAGCTTTATTAAAAAACAAATTCCCCAATGCGAGCCTTCTTCAGGGGGAAGAGCCTCAAAAAACAAACATAAACATAAAGTTAAAAATAAAAACCATAATATTTAAATACACATATAACATCAGATAAAGAACACATGAAAAATAAACAATAAAAACACCTATGTACAATAGAAATGTGAGCCTCTAGAGTATACTAAAATAACTTAAAGAGGCACAAACATATAAAAACAAAACTAACAGTACTACACATCATGATATGAACATGTTAAAAATCATATATATAAACCATCACATGGTTGTAAAAATATCATATACTATACAATGTAAACAATACACATCTAAAAGATGGTACTTAAAACAAAAGGACAGTGATATTACACATAGTAACCTAAAAGCATTATGTGCCAATATGGATCTTCATGCTATACCAGAGAATCATGTCTAATGCAATTAAAACAACATACTTCCAAAAGTGTATTCTATAAACAGAATATGATCCATCAGAGCAATATTAAAATTGTATAAAAGGAACGAGGAAGGACCTTTCTCTGATGCTTTCACAAACTAAATCTGTGAAAGGACAGGTCTCAAACAAAAGGAACGAGGAGGACACAGTCTTTCCCTAACATTACCCACAAGGTGTTCCGTCACCTTGTGGGTAATGTTATCCCACAAAGTGGAACCTATGCAAAACCAAATACAATCAAATGAAAAGAAATGCAAAGAGGGCACTATAAAACGGAGCTCTTTCAATTGAAATAAAACCAAAAAGTACCTTTAGAAAGAGCAGTCACGGCTATTTCAAAAGCAGAGCATTGCATATCAGATCACTATTGAAGTGAGAAAAGTACTACACAGGCATCAGTGTCCTTTTAAAACTGGCAGGTTTTGGCGCCAAATCTACAAGGTCAGAGTGCAACACATAACAAAAGAAAAAATATAGTAATCTTGTAATAAACCAGAATCAAAACGTAACTACAATGAACGCATTGTTCATAAAATAAGTGTATACAGATGAAAAACAAAAGCGGAGGGTGTGTGTATAATCAAATAGCTGAGACAGTGTATGTCGTGCTTAGACAAGAACCGCGAGGCTCAAGTAATTAGGGTATGCATCCAATGAGAAACAGAGAAATAAAGGACCGGAGTCAAGCATTAAACTCCATAAAACCCACCAACGCTGGTGGCTCTTTATGAGGAAGTGTTAGAAATGGGGAGTTTCCCAAGAGGTATGAGAACAGCAGCCATCGCGGTGATTCCAAAATTGGGTAAAGATCCCGAAGATCCTGCATCGTATCGGCCTATTTCCTTAATAAATTATGATATGAAGATATTAGCTTCAATTCTGGCAGTGCGATTGCAGAAGATACTGCCAGGGCTGATTGGGAGTCATCAGACGGGCTTTGTAAAAGGCAGGGAAGCCTTTCTCAATATAAGTAAGGTATTATTGGGGATGGAAATGAGTTTGTCACAAGAGACCCCATTGTTATTGGTGAATCTGGACGCCGAGAAGGCTTTCGATAGGGTCTCTTGGCCGTATATGTTTGAAGTATTACATAGAATTGGGTTTGAAGGGGCCTTCCTTGATTGGTCAATGCATTATATGCTGATCCGCTGGCATTCATAACGATGGGAGGAGAAGTTTCGCCAGCTTTTTCCCTTAAGCGAGGTACTAGGCAAGGATGCCCTTTGTCACCACTCCTGTTTGTACTACAATTAGAACCCTTGCTGCTGTCGCTCATTCGAATGGAGGGGGTAAAAGGTATAGAGTGGAGAGATGGGGGAATTAAGGTAAGTGCATTTGCAGATGATATGCTCTTGTGCCTCTGTGACCCCCAGGAATCACTAGAGGCAGCACTACAGCAGATTGAGTGGTTTGGCACTTTCTCGGGGCTGCGTATAAACAAGTCTAAGTCTGTGGTATTAGATGTTGGCGGGAAAGTTCGGTCAAAATTATTATTTTAATTATTAATTATTATAAAATTAATTATTCTATTAGCCTTCAAGGCAATCAAAGGTATTTCCTCCTCCTCATTTACACATCTTATCCACATTGTACCCCCAACAGATCCAGAAGAGCAACAGCTGTCAACCTGCTAATTACACCAAAGGCATCGACAAAGTGCAACAAGACAACCACAAACAGGGCGTGCAGTTTCTATATCCCCAAATGCTGGAATGCGCTACCCCCTGACATTAGGGCCATAACCAATCTATATTAGTTCAGGAAGGCACTCAAAACCTACCTCTTCCTCCAATACTTCCCAGCCAGCAATTGATCTAGATACCCCTCCCACGAATGACCCACTCTAGAAATGCCCTCATATTCATTATCTGATTTTTACCTATCCTTGCTGTGTAAATAGCTTATGTATATAGTTTACCCTGTTATCCAAGTTTGTATCCCTGTTCGATGTAAAACCTGACAACTAGTCGTTATGGTAGTTATGTTATGATGTAAACCGCGCTGATACCGAATAGCGCGGTATATAAGAAACTGTAATAAATAAATAAATAAATAAAAATGGAAGGGAGAATTTCCTCTTATGTGGGCAGAGGGCCAGATTCGATATTTAGGGGTGCAAATACCAGAGAAAATGTTGCAGCTGTATAGTACAAATGTAAGTCCAATGCTTGCAAGAACACTAGCGAATTTGAGGAAATGGAGAGATTTGCCTATATCATTGATGGGTCGTATTGCCCTCTTTAAGATGATAGAACTCCCGAGATGGATCTACCTTTTGCGCCACACTCCAATATGGATCTCAAGGAAAGATATGTTGATTTTGCAGAGTCATCTAAGTAAATTCTTGTGGAGGGGCCGTAGATCTCAAATTGCTATGTCGACTTTGATGAAACCTCTGGGGGGGGGGGGGGAAGGTCTCCCATCGCTGAGAGATTATAATTTAGTAAGTGTATTGCACCCACTACATGATGTGTTCTTGGGAACCGCTGAGACATTACCTATTGAATTGATAGATGAGATGTCGGGAACTTGCTATAGAGTGTTTTTACTGCATCAGGCAAACAGGGACTTGCCTGACTTGTGGAAAGCGTTGGTGTATCTGCGAGCTCTGAGACAAGTCTGGAAAGTTGTATGCCAAAAAAGGAAGTTATCTTGGAGGGGGACAGACTACCTTCTTCTGGTAGGTAATAGTGACTTTATACCAGGTTATCAGAGCTCGGTATATAAGGAGTGGGAGAAGAGTGGATTGCGATGCGTGGGTCATTTAAGGATGGCTTCGGCCCCGGCATTAGACTCGTTTCAGGCATTACGGCAAAGGTTTAATCTAGAATCTAAAGATTTCTACTCTTACCTACAGGCGAGACATTATGTGCGAAGTGTCCAGAAGGAAGTTTGTGCACTGTTGAATTCGGGAGGTATGGCTGAGTTCGTGGAGAGTTTAGAAGGGAAACTAACAGTGCAAGCCTTAAGGAGAGAGTTAAACCCACTGGGGGAGGTGGGGGCATTGGAGTGTTTAGCAAAGAAGATGGAGTACCGGGGATACAAGTAGAAAGTCTAGTGGAGGCATTCAGAACCATAAAAGACATCTCTGAGTCAGTATGATTGCGAGAAATACAATATAAATTCCTCTGGAGGGCCTATGTACATGATGTGTGGGCAACAGCAAACAGTACAGAAACGTAGGCAGGTGTAAAAACCTCACAAATTCTTTATTGATCCATAAATAATGAGGGAGGCCAGACCCGACACAGGCCGTGTTTCAAAAAATTCTTCTTCAGGGGTAGGCTCACCTTACACTTAGGACCGTAATTGACATTCACCAATGAAATTAAATTGTCACTGGAAGTCAAATATGCTTCCTTCAAGATTCGCGAGCCGCCAAAACCTCTCTGTCCGGGAGGGCGGCAGACAATACAAGTGGCATAAGCGCTTACCCAGTGCCGCAATGTATATTGCAACATACTAGCTGTTCTGTATGTTTCACTAGTAACCGGGTCTCAGAAAAAACTAAAGGCACGTAATCTCGGGCACAAAGCCTCTTAACAGTGCCTGTTTTTTACATCAATGACCCTTTAAATCTATATATTTTTTTGGAACAAGTTTTTGATGATTTTTTATGAAAAAGTCCGATAAACAGATGTTCTTAATGATGATACAAATTATCAAAGAAGAAAAAATCCAACTTAGCTGTTTTTAAACATTAGCCAGGTGATCAAAAATAAGGCAATTCCAACGCCTCCATCCAGGCTGCCCAAGCGTTTCACTATAGACGTTTCCTCAGGGAATTGTCATTACCGGCTAGAAAATAAAAACGTGAAATTAATATCATGAAGCCAGTTGCAACATCTCAATCTTCAAAAACATAGGTAAAACCAAACCTTTATTAACCGCATAACCAGCGTAATAAGTGCACATATTCTGAATATGTTTTTCTCAAACTTCAGTGCACAAAAACACCGCGCATGCGAGATTGACCCTAATCGCCATTTTTAAAGAGATAATCATGTGACTTGAACTGATTGTCATTGTCCAATGGAAAAAATATATATAGATACCTATGTAGTACAAGCCATAAGCATCAAAGAAACAGTCTGTCATAAACAAAGTGACAATCCAATCGTACATTCAGACCTGATGGAGATACTGAGCTTAACGTGAAGATCCATTTTTGTTCTTTCCAGAGCAACGTTTCATCAAGAGTTTTACCTCGCATAGGTGTCATCACGTGATCGATGACAAAACAGCGTAATTGCTCAAAAATATGACTTTCTTTTAAGCAATGCTGAACTAAAGGTGCTTCCAGTATGCGACATTTAATACGGCTATTGTGCTCCCTCATGCGTATCCTAAATGTACGGACAGTTTTACCCACATAGAGTAACCCGCAGGGGCATATTATAACATAAACCACATTCGTGGAATTGCACGTTGTATGGTGCCGAAAAACATAAGTGACTTCATGATGACAAAATTCCGTAAGCTCCAATGTGATGTCACAAATGTTGCATTGTCCACACTTAAAATGGCCTATACTAAAAATAGAATCAGGAGACACTGTATTAACCGCAGTCGGTAAAATAGCTGGACATAATTGTTCCTTTAGATTGGTGTTACGTCGCCAGACGCATCGCACGTTGTAACCCTGCAGTCCTGGAACTGCCTGCAACATGTTGCTGTGTTTTCTAATAATTTTCTTAATTGCTTTGCTATACGGGGAAAACATAGTTATGAAATTTACATTAGAGTCTCCTCCACAACTACTATTGCCTGAGTTAGTAGATCGGCGTTGTAATAATAGGGAGCGATCACTAAATAGAGCTCTTTTGTAAGCGGTCTTCACTGTCCTAAGAGGATAACCCCTATCAAGAAAATCCCCCATCAGATGCTTTGATTTTAACTTGAAATCTTCCCGAGAAGAGCAGTTTCTGCGATACCGCAGAAACTGCGATAATGGGAGACTATCCTTTAAATTACTAGGATGTGCGGTTAATACAGTGTCTCCTGATTCTATTTTTAGTATAGGCCATTTTAAGTGTGGACAATGCAACATTTGTGACATCACATTGGAGCTTACGGAATTTTGTCATCATGAAGTCACTTATGTTTTTCGGCACCATACAACGTGCAATTCCACGAATGTGGTTTATGTTATAATATGCCCCTGCGGGTTACTCTATGTGGGTAAAACTGTCCGTACATTTAGGATACGCATGAGGGAGCACAATAGCCGTATTAAATGTCGCATACTGGAAGCACCTTTAGTTCAGCATTGCTTAAAAGAAAGTCATATTTTTGAGCAATTACGCTGTTTTGTCATCGATCACGTGATGACACCTATGCGAGGTAAAACTCTTGATGAAACGTTGCTCTGGAAAGAACAAAAATGGATCTTCACGTTAAGCTCAGTATCTCCATCAGGTCTGAATGTACGATTGGATTTGTCACTTTGTTTATGACAGACTGTTTCTTTGATGCTTATGGCTTGTACTACATAGGTATCTATATATATTTTTTCCATTGGACAATGACAATCAGTTCAAGTCACATGATTATCTCTTTAAAAATGGCGATTAGGGTCAATCTCGCATGCGCGGCGTTTTTGTGCACTGAAGTTTGAGAGAAACATATTCAGAATATGTGCACTTATTACGCTGGTTATGCAGTTAATAAAGGTTTGGTTTTACCTATGTTTTTGAAGATTGAGATGTTGCAACTGGCTTCATGATATTAATTTCACGTTTTTATTTTCTAGCCGGTAATGACAATTCCCTGAGGAAACGTCTATAGTGAAACGCTTGGGCAGCCTGGATGGAGGCGTTGGAATTGCCTTATTTTTGATCACCTGGCTAATGTTTAAAAACAGCTAAGTTGGATTTTTTCTTCTTTGATAATTTGTATCATCATTAAGAACATCTGTTTATCGGACTTTTTCATAAAAAATCATCAAAAACTTGTTCCAAAAAAATATATAGATTTAAAGGGTCATTGATGTAAAAAACAGGCACTGTTAAGAGGCTTTGTGCCCGAGATTACGTGCCTTTAGTTTTTTCTGAGACCCGGTTACTAGTGAAACATACAGAACAGCTAGTATGTTGCTAAGTTTAGACGGTTGACGGGGTTTGTGCTGTTTGTTTTCTATACCCGTTCTACAAATTTCAGACTAATAGTTTGTTGTGTGCAATGTATATTGCGGCACTGGGTACTAGGAGACCCCCCAGGAGTGGAGGAGTGGGACCGCCATATGCTAGAGTTAATGGAGATGGAGAAGAAAACAGCTAAATTAAAAGGGGGGAATAAACTGAAAACCTTTGAAAGAATTTGGCGCCGGTGCTGCTGGAGAGTGCTCCCTCCCGCTAAGCAGATTACAGTACGCGTGCTAGGAGTAAAAAGAAGAAGAAGGAGTATAGGACTCGGAGTAATAGGCATAGTTGTTGGAAGCATGCTATGAATTAGCTAAACAGTAAATGGACGGATGGATGGATGGATGGCGATGGATGAATGATGGTGGGGTAAAGGGGGTTAGGGGTATGAGGTATGGGGTATGGGGGAGAAGGGGAAGGGGAAGGGAGTGGGGGGAAGGGTGGGAGGACATAGGGTAGAGAATGGGGGGAGGGGGAAGGGGAAAGGAGGGGGAAGAAGGGAAAGGGATGTGGGGGGCTATAACACAGCACTGGTAGACTTTAATTTTGCTACATGGTTATGGAGGAATATTGGGAAGTGTTATCTTAAAGTATCACCCTTGGGAAGAGATTTTGGAGAGTCCCAGTAAACTCCTTTGATATAGACATTGCTATTTGAATATCTTATTACAATTTGGTGAGGGTAAAGCTAAGGAACAAGATATATAACATGTTAATTTATTAGTCATTATACTTTATAGCTGGATGTTTGGGTTTGTTCTTTGTAAATAAAAGATAATTCAGCATGAAGGGTGAAAAGATAGTAAAAACACTAGGATGCTGTGTACGGTACTGCATGACCGGGAATATGACTAGTGTTGGGAGACAGCCTAAATAATTGTAAAGTGTTAGTTTGGAATATTTGTAAAGTGTTAGGTTGAGTGTTGTGTTGTGTTAAGTTCCATATATTGGATGATGTAATGTAACATTATTATTGGCGATGGCAATAACAACAATAATAATAATAAAAATGATTTTCCATAAACTCCATAAAACCCATAAGAGCAATGAAAGATGAATAAATAAATAAAACAAACGTGAAAAACCTGTAAATAAAAACACAATGTGAATTAAAACTTCCTTGTGAACTGTAAAAGTGTCAGAGACCCCGTCCGTACGTGGACCAAAATAAAAAAGTAAAACCATATAAACTATATAGACCATTAATTGACAGGTCAATACATAGAAAAATGAATAAATTATATGTATGTTGAAGCGCTAAGTGAAAGCAATGTGAACTCCATCTGCATAAAGACAGGGGAAAGTCACAGAAAACGCACACTATTGCTTAAAAATGAAAAGCCTACAAACTAACTATAATATGAGAATCCTGGTCCTTCCCCCCTTCCTCCTCCCCCTCCCCTCCCCATTTATGTTCCATCACAATCATGTTACTTGATCCATTCATGATTCATATATTTTTGTTGACACATCTTTTAAATTTTTGCATCGGTCCTGTATTTGTACTTGCCCTTAGATGACTTCATATGTGTGGATTTGTGTTTCCCTCTTTTTATCAGATGTTTAGATGCTCATTTTTATGTATCTATATAACAGGTACTGCCTGCTGTCCGTTTCCAACCCTTGGTGCACCCCTTTTGATCTGTTTTATTTATTTATTATATTATTTGACAACGATTCTCATATTACATTTTTTCATTTTTAAGCAATAGTGTGCGTTTTCTTTGACTTTCCCCTGTCTCTATGCAGATGGAGTTCACATTGTTTTCACTTAGCGCTTAATAGATAGATTTACCTTCTGCTTGGTAGTGGTAAGTGTCAATTGCTCTGAGATGCAGGACTGTAACAAGCAAGAAATGTGCCCTGTGCGACTAAAGAATCTGGTGCCCCTCCTTCAACCAGCCACATTCAGTAACTCATTCTTTTTGAGCTTCCGGGAAACCCAGTGATGATATCAGTGCCCCCTTCTGCGCTTGTGCACTGTGCGACCGACCGCACTACTCGCACAGCTTTTGGTATGGCCCTGCTGAGATTTACCCTTATGGAGCTGGTCTTTAAAGAGTTTTTATGGGAGACATGAGAAAGGGTCTGGGGCAACGCTTTTCAACCTTTTTCAACTCACAGCACACTGACAAAGTGCTAAAAACTATCAGATTATTAAGAATATGTTTACCATTTAAAAAATGAGTATTAAGATTGTGTTTAAATAACTAAAATTTTAATCATTGTATTATTTAAAAAAAAAAAAAATCTGTGGAAATCTGTGCTTGGAAAATTGTTGAGCCTGACGTGTTTGATCAGCTATAACCCTTTCAAAATAATCATCTGGTTTCTTGCATAAATGTGAGTGCTTTGTCTTTTCAGCTTATTTGAAGCCATAGCTTGGTTTGCCAGTTTCTCACTGCAGACAACACACTTAGGCACTGTTCCAAATGCAATGAATCCAAAGGACAAACAGTCTTCATTATACTAGCGCATGACGGTTTTAGAACTAACACTGATGGTACTCTGTGCGTTACTAGTGCCAGCCTTACTTCATTCATTGTCATCATCTAAGTTATGTTTTTTCATTAAAATCTAAAACAAAATAGAAATAACAAACAAAAACGCATTAGCGCAAGCTTACACGGAATAATGCATCTGATCCGAACAACAGCTGACTGAAGAGTGACACTGGTTCCACCCTCCTTCAAATTCCCATGGCACACCTGCGGACCATTCACAGCACACCAGTGCGCCACAGCACCGCAGCTGAAAATCGCTGGTCTAGAGTCTGTCCCTCAACCAGACAGCAAACCTCCTCCACTTGAATTACTATGACACCCATACGTTAAATCTCTCCTGGAGGCCGGGAAGATGGTGGTGATACCAACTGGCAAATTCAGAGTGGACAACGTTATCCCTTCAACATTTAGGTTGTGAGGGCAAGGGTCTTGATGCTGGGGTGCAACAGAATTCCCTGATCTTGCTTAATTAGAGTTGGCAAGTTGCCTAGATGAACCAGGTACCTGATGGAAAGCTCATGAAGAAGAGGAAACCAAAGTTGCCTGGGCCAATAAGGTTCTATGGGTATAATTTGCTGTGTCATCCTTGAGTTTCAAGAGAGTTTTCGCTATCAGAGCAATAGGAGGATATGTGACTAGAAGACCTTCCCCCTAATAAAGGAAAAAGGTGTTCTGCCCAAATCCTGGAACAGAACTGAGGCACTTGCCTGCTCTGAGAAGTGATGAATAAATCTATCGAAGGGGTGCCCCACTCTCAGAAAATGATTTCAGCAACTTCTCCATTCATAGTCCATTTGTTAGGTTGAAGAATATGGCTTAGTCTGTCCGCTAAAGCATTGTCCTCACCAGGCAGGGACATGGTCTTGAGCATCATCCCCCGAGAGATGGTGAAATTCAACACAGGAGATATGACCCCGTTCCTCCCTGCTTGTTGATGTAGTACATTGTCACTTGATTGTCCATATGGATCATGACAATTTGGTTGGCCAACCAATCTCTGAAAGCCTTTAGAATGTTTGAGGTTGCTTTCAGATCCAGGACATTTATCTGATAGAGACTGTCCTGGGGGGACAAAAATCCCTGAGTGCAGAACACATCTACATGTGCTCCCCAATCCAGCTTAGACGCATCTGTCATTACCAACTTTTGGTAGGGAGGAATTTGGAAAATGAGATATTTGGCCAGATTGGAATGATTTGTTGTCTGTTCTGTGTATGCTGTGCATATGTTGTCCCTGTGGTCAGGGTAGCTGGGGAGGTCACTTCCGAGTTACATAGTTTTTGGGTGGGGTCAGATAGGAGAAGATAGTTTTGCAGGTAAGGGTAGTTTGAGAGGTGGTGAGACAGTTATAGTGGGGTAGTTTTTTGCAGGGAGTAGTTTGCGGGGTGGTGGAACAGTTGGGGTGGAGTATTTTGTAGGGTGATGGAATAGTTGCAAGGGTGTAGTTTTTGAGATTCTGGGTAGCTGACCGAGTGGTGGGGCTGTTGCAGGAGGTGTTAATATTTCTTAATAGGGCAGTTTGTGGGGTGGGCGCAGTTGGTGTATTTTGGGGGGCAAATTTGCAGAGTGCTTTTGGTGTAGGCAATCACCTAGTTTGCCTAATAGTAGCGCCAACCCTGCTCTAGCTGCATTTTTTGGTACTTGGCTGTAGAGAGCAAGAGGGGACTGTGCAGGAGACAGAAGGTAGAGAAAGAGGACTACAAATGAGCAAAGAGGGTGGGAATGAGGCTGTAGATGTGGAAAGGAGGGTAAATGAAGGCGGAAGAGAAGATTGAGGAGGAAGATGGATTGACCATGCTCTGATACTTCAAACAGCAATTAAAACTCAAGGTTCAAAAAGACAGCTTCCTTCCATTCTGTGCATTATATGAAGCTGATGTAAATAGGATACATCATACTTTTCTGACATGCCCATTTTCTGGTGCACACATGTAGGCACCACATCCTCTGTGTATGCCATTGAGTCAATGCTGACTCCTGGCAACCCAACAGCTCCTGGGTTTTCTTGGGAAGGTGTGACTGGAAGCAGATTGCTAAGTCTTTCTTCCACAGCAATGGAGGGTAAAGTGACTTTCCCAAGGTGTGCTAGTGGGAATCAAACACTGGTTTCTTGGTTACCAGGTTGCTGCTCTACCCACTAGGCTACTTCTCCACTCCATATGTCTCACCATATATGCACCTATATGCCCAACCTTGGCATACACGTATCACCTATCTTTTATAAAATTATCATCTTTATACCTCCCATGGCACCCCCACCTCTCATACACCCATTCCCTTAAAGTTTTCTCCTGTACACATTTCCACCCCCCCCCCCCCCCCCCACACACACACACAAACATGCGTCTTACATCATCCACACCCCCAAATACACAAATCCCTTTAGACTTCTACACTCTCTCCTACCTCCACACACCCTCAGATGCCCTCACAAGCCCCCAAACCTCAATTTTCCACAAACACACATAATCCCTCCTCACATTCCTAGGTCAGTATCTCACTAACCTTCTTCATCGCCATGCCCCACTCCGATTGTTGCGTTCTCTCCACAACCACCGGTTTCATCACCATGCCCCTTCCCTCTGTTTCATTAGTGCACCTTGAACGCACCCACTGTTCCACTTTCTTTTTCCTGGGTCCCGCACTCTGGAACTCCCTCCCCTTCACTCTTCGCTCCGAGTCTTCTTTTCCCAGATTCAAAGCTGCACTGAAGAGAAGACCCACCTCGTTCAACTAGCTTTCAACCTGCCTATGGCACCTCCATGATCAAGTCCCTCTGTTCTGCCCATCTTCTCTATTCCCCTCTCTGGTACCACTGTTTGTTTCTGTACTTTTCGTGCTTCTGCCCTTTGTCCTGTCAAAAGATGGCTTTCCTTTCCCTTTCTTTTTCTCACTAGTCATTTGCAATGTACACTGCTTCGATGCTCTAGCCTAAGAGGTCTATCAAAAGCATAAATAAAGATAAAGTATGTGTCTCTCATAATCCCCACATGCACACCCACCCCACCCCATATACAATCTATACGCACCATCCAACCCTTAACACAACTCACATACACCATTGCCTGAGTCTATAATGCACACATTTCAACTTATTTTAAAATAAAAATTTCTGCAAATTTGTGGCCCCTGTTCATTTTATAAATACAAAAAAGGTATCTGAGTGCAAACTGTGAAAAAATTCCTTTATACAGCAACTTGTTTGTGAATTTGTTCTTTCCTTAAATTACAATCCTTTGTCGTGTATATAAATAAATAACAGCAATTGAATGAAAGAAGTTTGCAAGGTTCAGTGATAGTGGTTTACAGTTTAAAATTAAAGCATAATTAATTCATTACCATTTTAATTTTCTCATGCTGATTGAATTACACATTTAAGGAGGAGTACAGCATAATTTGATCTGATGTCCCCCCTTCCTTTCTGTCCTTAGCCCTTGGGCAAGCTAAAAAGTATTTTTTACAGTTAAATATTAAAAGACTAACAATTAGACGAGGTGGAAATCTTTGATTTCATCAGGGATCAGGCAAACAAGAGCCAGATGTTGCAGCTGAATTACAAAAAGCTCTGTTGAAAGGGCAGCTCTCCTTACCAAAGTCAAACTCTTTCTCCCCCTCCCTGAGTTTACCTCCGCCTTCTCCCCTTGCCATTAACTCAACAAAAGAGGCACTAACTTTGAAGACAAACAACATTCAAGAGAACAAGGGTCACTTTTGTAGGGTGTGTGAAAAGTAGACAGGACCTCCTGAGCGAAGTACATAGTAGACAGTGAGGCCTTCTTGCAGATGAGACTCCCACCTTCCTCACAGACCATAATTAGCTGATCTCCAGTGTGCTCTTCATTCTGGCTGGAAGCCCCCACCTCTGCCCCTTTGCTTTGTTTTATAAAATGGTGGATAAAGTAGTGGGTTTGCCTTGTTAGTCTAGCTCATGGGGTGCACAGGTTCAGTCCTCAAGGACTGCAGACAAAGAAGGCTAACATACAAAAAGACATATTATAAGATGATACCATTTATTGTACTTGTTGTTATTAAGTGCCGTCGAGTTGGTGTCAACTCCTGGTGACCCTCTGGATAGTTGACCTAAATTTTGTTCGGTCTTCAGCCAAGCAGCTCATTGTTGATAGAGTGGTATTGTACTAACTTAATACATTTCTTGACTATCCTACAGGATTTACTGTCTCATCAGGTCTGAAAATGAAGGAGCTGAAGATGGCCTTGACAAAAACTCCTCTTATACACACAGGCCAGTGCAGAACCCTTGCATCAGAGTCATGCACAATAGTTCTGCGTATGGTTTCTAAACCTAAGAAAACACAATATTTTTACTCAAGATGCAGCAAAAAAAAATGCAAATCAGTTGTGTGTGAAAATTTGCACAAATAAAGAACGGCGCATGCTCACGTGGAGTCGGCAAGCAAATCACAAGCATAGGGAGAGGTAGAGAAAGAGGAAGGAGCACTGGCTAAGAGTGGAGGGAGGAAGAGGAAGATGAGAGATACAGCCAAGAGCAAAAAAGGTCTTCTGAAGGATCTGGGTAGAGGGTCTAGTGGCCATTTGGGCCCCTATGGTGGATTGGGAGACAGTGACTGCTGGGTCATCTGAGGTGAAGTGTTCTGAGCTGGAGTAAAGATCTATCATAAAGAGAATGGTAAAAAAAAAACTGCACTAAGTTTCAGCACAGTTTTTTACATTGGGAGCAGTTAAAAATTAATTCCTTAGCATGCAATTAGCATGCCCACTAGGCTATACAATAGCGCAGTGGTTTTGCTTGGGATTTTCCTACTCTAGTTTGCTTTCTGCATTGGGGAGAAAGACTGTTGTAGTTAAGTGCTGTAGAGTCACTGTTGACTCATGGCGACCCTCTGGATAGTAGTCCTAAACTGTGTTGGTCTTCAGTCTGACAGCTGACTGTTGATATAGTGGCATCCATAGCTGCTGTTACTGTACGATCCATCTCATTGCTGGCCTTCCTCTTTTGTGTTGACCTTCAATCTTGCCAAGCATGATGTCTTTCTCTAATGATCTCTCTCTTCGCATGATGTGTCCAAAGTATGAAAGTTGTAGTCTTGTCATCTAAGCATCTAAAGAAAGCTTTGGTTTGATCTCCTCTAGTACCAACTTGTTTGTTCTTCGGGCAGTCTATAGTATACACAGTATTCTTTGCCAGCACCATAATTCTAAGGCAAGACTAGTGTGGCAAAATCTCAAGCAAAATGCTACGCTAGAGCACAGCTCAGTTGGCTGCATCAACCTGATAGTTTTTGCTTTCTATCACAAAGAAAGTATAATTAGGACTTCTGGTCTCCCATGATGCCATAGCAGTAGGGTTGTCAACTGGCTTCAGTTTTGCCAGACAGATGGATCTGGTCCTGCTTGTATCCCTTTGCATGCAGGACTTTGTGATTCTGAAAAGCAGAACTACAAGTCCCTGCATGAAGTGGGGTAAATCCAGGGCTTGCCCCAGAATTAGTTCAAGGTATTAGCACCCTAGGCAAACCTTAAGCCTTGTGCCCCCTCCCCCTGGCTGTCAGAATCTATTGTTTAGCTTTGAATGCCCTGTTCTTTGCCACCCCCACCCCTTCAGAAGCTGCTGCCCTTGGTGACCGTTTAGTTTGCCTGATGGTTAGACCAGCCCTGGTAAACCCCAAACTGGCTCAATTTGTTGAGCAGATCTGGGGCCACTTAGTAAGCCTATGTGGCAAGGTTATCTTGGAGAGTGCCAGGGATGACGTTTGGCAGGGAGAGAAAGAGGACTGAAAATAGAGGTGAGGAGAGAGAGTTTGGAATGAGGAGGCAAGGCTGGATTCAGGAAACAAGCACATTCCACCCCTCCAGTCCTGATCCTCTCTTCCCTGATCCTGCATTCTTGCCCCCTCCCCCCCCCCCCCCCACACACACATATACACATTCCTGGAACTTACCTCTTGCTTCTCTCCATCCTCCCCTCCAGTCCCATAATCTTCTGTCTTCTCCCCACTAAATCCAAGAAATTCTCTCCTTGCTCTGCCCTGTCCCAAACCTTCTTCTTTCCCTGTGCCTGATCCTCCTGCTCCTTCCCTTCCCCCATCTTTGATTCTCCTCCCTCTACACTTCCTGTCCCAGCTTCTCCCCATCTCTCATGCTCCTTTTCCTCTGTCCCCTCTTAGCCAGTGCTCCCTCCTCTTCCTCTGCCTCTCTCTATGCTTATGATTTGCTTGCCGACTCCACGTGATCGCCTCATACTCTCTCCTCCTCCTCCCTTATCCCCAAGATCCTGCCTCACTAGCTCTTCTCCTCCTCCTCCTCCTCCAAGATCCTCTCCTGCCTCCAGGATCCCATTTCCCCACCCATAAAGCCACCAAACAACAAATACATTATACAGGCACACAAGGAAGCTTTGAAAACTTTTCTTTAATGTTAAATAATTTTCATTATTTAATATACAAAATGATGTACCTAAGCTTAAGAATTGCAACAGAATTTCAGAAACTTTGCTGCAGAATTTTCTGGTTCTTGAGCTGCTGATAGAATTGGTGAGCTGTGAATATGATACATATCTGTCTCACATAGATATACAAATCTCTCTCTCTCTGATACACAGGCCTTACTCTCCCTCTTCTCTGTCTTCCTCTACCTTCTCCCCATCCACAGACATCCTAAGTTTGGATTATGGACTCTAGGACAAGAAGATGGGAGAGAGCGGTCCAAGGGAAGGAAGTAAAGCAAGAGGTCCGATACCTGGGGATCACCTTAGACCAACATCTAACAATGGAGCCGCACATAAATAACATCACTAGAGCAATATACCTAAAACTACAGACCCTTCATCAACTGCGTCCCTTGCTTGAAGCTGCTGATTTCCACACTGTATTCCAAGCGCTGATCACTCCTCATATTGATTACGCAAATATCATTTGTCATGGCCTGCCAGACTGCGCAATTCATCCCCTGCAAATGGCTATGAGCACTGCAGCACAAACCCTGGTTGGAGCCTCGAGATATGAACATGCAGCCCCTATCTTGAGACAACTCCCTTGGTCCCCCATTGTGAGCCATCTCAAGTACAAAGCTCTCATAATACTCTCTTCAAAATACTACACAACCTCTCTGCAATTGCCCTTGAAGAGTTCTTCAATGGAAACCAAACAATAGAGTCAGAAGGTCTACCATAATAAGAAAACGTTCCCAGTTTGCGAATAGCCGAGCAGTCAAACTATACGTACCACCTCTCTGGAACTCCCTCCCCCCCCCCCCCAATCAATGCCATCTCTGACCTGGCTACATTCCGGAAAGTTCTAAAGACACATCTTTTTCAGTTATATTATGAGTAAGTAACATAGTCTGCCTGAATAGTTCCCTCTTAGATTCTTAAACTGCCTTGAGCCAAATCCCACAGCTAGACCCAACTACTTATCCTAATAAGCACAATGTATTTAGTTTTCCCAACACACAATGTATATAGTTCACCCAATTACGACCCAAGTTGACTTCCCTGCCTAACCTAACAATTGTTATCTTATTAACTGCTGATGTTTGCTGTTTTGTTCTCTAAACTTGTTCTATGTAATTACTGATTTTGTTTCTTGTAAACCGCACTGATTTCTAAATAGTGTGGTATATAAAACCAAATAAATAAAATAATAAATACAATTACAGTGTAAGCATTGCCCAAGGATGATTGTCCAATGCATTTGCTCAGCTAAACAAGTATTCACTTGGACAAATTGCCCTGACTGATAACCATGGGCTTAGTTTCAGGGGTGACCGGGGGGAGGGGGGGTCATTGCCTCCCACAAATGCTAGACTGCCTCCTGTACTCTCCATCAATGTCCAGCTGCTGCAACCTGGTTTCAAACCTGTTTGCAGATCTGATCAAACAGAGAGTACAGGACCTGAAATCCCTCAAAGCATGCATGCCTGGGGATGGCAGACACTATCTTCTGATGGTATGTCTCATGTATGTTTTGAAATTTTGATCATATACCCCCTCAGGAAGCGATTGGTGAAATGCCTAGCTGATGTCGTGAATGGCGTTGGGGAATTCGACAGCAGTGATATACACATACACAGAAGTTAAGTAATATCTTTGGGTTGTTGGATTGTGGTTCTGATACCCAGCATGCATGCTTTGAGGGATTTCAGTTTTTTGATTGATATATAAACATAAAATTGGAAATAATAATTAATAAATGGGAAGGAGTTTTTTCTGGGTCGCTGATGTGCTGAGGATGAGTTAAGGCCTGAGTGTTATCTACTGGGTGCCTTTACTCCTACCTCGTATGGTTCTGAGACCCTTTTTCTCCTCTCATTTTTCAGAAGAGAGTAAAGTGTGATTATATTTGAAGAATTCATCTGCTTCATTCTGGAAGAGACTTTATTGATTGATGCGTGATACATAATTTAATAGCTCAGACTGGCTTCCACAGCACAAAATGTGGATGAAATAAAAGGATTATGAAGCTGGGAACTCTGGGTTAGGAGAATTTGTCCATATCACAAAATTGCCATATGGTAGTTATTAGGTTCTGTTCAGGTGAGGATCAGATTTTCAATAGAAAGATTGCTGATACCATATCCAAACTAGGATGCAGTAATTGGCCCGGTACAATTATATATTAGCAGAGGTATATGGATATTCATATGCTTGAAGGAAGCTGCAAAACCTCTGCACTGTGTCAGGGGCAATGATGGGAAAAACAGAAACTCTGTAATATATAACTGAGGTTCAGTAACATACCTGTGTTTTGAGATCTTTTGAAACGGTTGGTTTAGGAACTAAAGCTTTTGTCTTAATGCTTAATGCACAGTCTGTAGAATGCTACCATTGTCTTCACCATTGGAAACAGAGACTAAAATGACATTTGCACCAACCCTTACTGCTTAGATACCAAAGACCTCTAGAGAAATATAATAAGATATAATGGAATAATAACAATATGGCTGCACTTTGGCTTTGGGCCTTGTTTGCTAAGGTCTTCTCCCATTTTGTGTCTATGGAAAAATGCTTAGTAAACATGGGCCTTTGTCATTATGAGGCATTATGCCATAATTGCAAGACTGAAATAATTACAATAGTTAATATATACAAAGAAATATAGTCTCATCCCCATTCAAATTTTGCATTGCCATCACCCGCTTGTGATTGACACTGCATATCAAGAAGGAATTCCTTTCCACAAACAATACGTCTTCCCCTTTCACAATTCTGAAGCCCCATTCTCCATTCCATTCTTCCTAGGATAGCATGATTGGACATTTCTAAGCTTGCACGATACACAGTATACTATCCAAGAGGGGAAGGAACTGGAAAAGAAGTGGCTATCTAGATAAGGCAGCATCAGCCTGGGCAGTATATCAAGAAATTGCATAAACATAAACATAACTGTCCTCTAGATAAATAGTTCATTGAAGAACAGAGTTATCTCATAGAAGCCCATTGGCGCTTCTTGGCTCTCATATACAGTACATTGTGGAGGGTAATTTTATAAAAGGATACCTATGTGAAAAGTTCAAAAAGATGCCTACTTTATGCCTGTTTTGTAAAGGCAATATAGGCTTATACAATGACCCCCCCGTAGTCCACAAATCTTCATGTACAAATTTACACCTGCTCCAAAGAAGGCACTATGAGTTTAAATGACCTCTTATAAAATATTGACCGGTCTTGGCAGAGCATGAGCAGAGTTTTCATGTACATGCGTAAATTATGAGATTCCTCCATTTACATCTGTAACGAGTGGGTATAAGTGATCTTGTCAGCATTTAAGGCACTTTCTCTGCAACATATGCTAGTATTTTATATAGACAAGTAGGCACCTACCCATGGTTATGTGCATCCACGTTAATGCGGTCTCTCGTTAGGGGAAAGTGCTCCATATTAACTGCCAGGGAAATGCTTTCCATACCCCTGACAGTTAACACAGTGGTGTAGCACCTAGTGCCCATTAGTAAAAGGACCCCTAAATGGTTAGAACTTGGAAACTTTGGGAAGATATAGGGGGGTAGAGTTTGCATAGGGGAATGATATATAGAAATAGGGAAGAAACTATATTGGGCAAGCCTACTTCTTGGTAGAATTATAAGGAAGAGCTCCGTGAGCTTCCCCCACTAAAATATACATTGGGAAGGTTCTTACTCTGGTGACAGCTTTGCAGGTAAACATGTCAAAGAGAATTCAGCAAATGAATGGGACTGTTCAATGATACTGTTTAACCCACAATTGTAGCTTTACTCTGCTTTAATTGCCTGACATTGCTTGCAGACAAGGCACTGAAAGGGAGCACCAGGGGAGTTCACAGCATAGTATTGGGTTTAACTGTCTCAGTTACACAGCCCAAGGGGACTGGCAGATAATTGATATACTGTAACTAACCATGGTACTGGTGGTGGGGGTGTGGGGAGAGAAGGAATAGTTAAGGGGGGGGGGGCTGTTAAAAAGGGTAAGTTTTCTGCTTATGGGCATCCAACCAATTAATAAACAGTATCACACCTATGTCCAAAGGAAAAGAACACGATAGCAGTGGGTGTCATGTTAAGAGGCAGGAAAAATTGGAACATTGCTATTTAGAGTATAGTAATCATCACAAAAATAAAGGTACAGGGAAGAAATGCATTCTGTGCTCCCCATCTGTGTGTCCCCCATTCCAACAGTCAGGACAGAATGCTGAGTCAACCCAAGGACCCCCATGAGCATCACAGCATTCCTCCATCACGGAGGCTCACATGCCAGACAGAGCCAGGTTCTCATGCTTTCAGGCCAGCTGAACTGAGGAGTACGGTGATGGCATTCAATGTAGTACCCGAGGAGGGTTTCAACCTATCATCTTCTATTGTCTTCTGTTTAATTGATGGTAAAATACATTCTTAACAATAAACCAAGTTAAGTGCAAGGAAAGTTCCTTCTATAAAGGGAAGACAGAAGAAAACATCTATTCAGGAAGCGACTGATGATAGAATGGCAGAGCCCATTCTCCACAACCTGTTACTGACATGGCCACTTTAGGCCTTAAATCTGCCAACCCAGCTGAGTCAGGATCACCATGACAAGAGAATGGACAGTCACACCATAAGACTGCATATGGCTCAAGGAATGAGGAAGTCACTGCTCCAAGTCATCAAATGGAAATCTAGATTTGGTTTTCTAACTCTAAGGGGTATGTTTACTAAACTGCGGTAATGTCATTCGCGTTAGGATCTGCGGTAAAGGCAGAGATGCCCATATAAAGGCGTGGGCGTTGCATCGTTACAGAAAGCTGACAGCTAATGCGCGTTACAAGGCACCTTAGACTAACGAGCATTACAAGGCGCCCTGTAAGGCACCCTGCAAGGCGCCTTGTAATGTGAATTGTAAGGTGCCCAGTAAGGTGCCTTGTAAGGTGCCCAGTAAGGTGCCATGTAAGGTGCCTTATAATGTGCCTAGCAAGGTGCCCTGTAAGGTGCCTCATAAGGCGCCGTATAGGGCCTCCTAGGCTAAGCGCCATAGTAGGCACCTTTGGACAAGGCACTGCAGAAGGCACCCTTGGCTATGGAACCATAGGTTAAGGTGGCCCACAAGGTCATGGTGTCTGAGGTTAGTGTGCCCTAGGGACTGCAAGGTGCCTCAGGATGACATGCATGACCTGTGCGGAACAGAGACAGATGTAGCCCTAACACTAGATAGAGCACTCAGGAAAGGCATGAACAGGTGAGTGAAGGAGGGAGAGGTGGGAGCCGCTGGACCTGCCAGATCTGCGGGCATCCCATGTGCCTGCCACTACTGATGACAAACATGGTGGGGCAGCTGGACCACAGCACAGGGTGTTGGCAATGTAAAGTACCAGAAAAACAGTTGGTGGCAGACGATGGGAATACGTGTCCCCCAGTGGAGGCGGAGGTGGCAGGATAGTTACAATGATGGGTGGACAGAGGAGTGGTGGTGCCATGCAGATCAGGCACAGGTGAGGCAAGCATGAAGAGGCACAATGCAGGAAAGGGTAGCAGTGCATGACATGGGACGGCAGCCTGCACTGGCAGACAGGACTCTACACAGCTGACAGACGCAGATAGATGGACGAGGAAATGTTGGCAATGGCGGCGAGGGTATTATGGGCTGGAAGCACAGATCTGCAGAAATATGACCCCTACAGGCATGCACACTGTTTGAGTAGGACAGGCATGAGAGGAGAGAACAATGAGGAACTGAACCCATGAACACTACCAAGAATGGCATTGTATTAACCAGTAGGCTATACCTCCATGGTGTATGTCACAGCAATGTCTGGGTGCAGAAGGACTGCAGGTCACCGCACAAACTGTCTGCTCTGAGTGCCAGGATAGGGTAACCCCACCAGTACCCATGATGCACTGCACATGCTGAATAGCTGTCTACAGCTGATCACCAAATGGGGTCTGCACCTCTCCGGCCCCCTAGCTTGGAAAGACAAACTGACAGTGCGTGATACTGGCACAGAGCAGCTACAGACCATGCCATTGTGCAGGTTCTGTGTTCACCCTGAGCGATAGGATGGGTGCCCAGGCACTAGGTCCGCAGTACATGTGGTACTAGAGACAGGTCCTGCTGTGCATCCCCATTGCTTACCAGTGTGTGACAGGTGTTCCTGCAGTGCAGCCAAAAGTAATTTGGTGGCCATCACTATCCTGCAGTCACATGTGGCCCTGTGGGACCAGACACCAGCCAGATTAACATCTACCCCGTGGTATGGTCTGGCTTGACATGGGCAGCTGTTATCAGGGCAGAGGGGTTCCTAGAAGTGCATGAGGTGTGTGTAGCAGTGCCTTTATAGGTCAAAAGTGGTTTGCACTAAATCCCCCAAAGGGCCCACCTCACCCTTTTTGTAGGTATGGAATAGGTTGCCCCCACCACCCTGGGGTAGCAACCTCCATCCTGTTTGTATGAGACAGCCCTCCAGGTTGGTGGGGCCTGGGCCAGAACCATACCTATGACTTGGCAGTGGCAGACCAGCAGCAATGCTGGGGTTAGGTCCTGGAAAACCCCAACTACCTTCAACCACTGTCTGCCAGTCACCAGCAGACAGCACAATCAGACTGTACCGTATAGGTGTGTTGACCATGCACAGTTGAACTGCAGACAGTCCACAGTGCATGCTCACAGAGAAACTATGTGCACCAAGCAGGCATCTCAGTGATTGTGGCCCCCAGCCACTGGGGACACAACAGGACCACTGGAGACAAATAGGATAGAGTGCTTTGTGGGAACCTAGACATGCCATGGTCACTGCTCAGTCAGAGTGAGTGCCCTCCAAGCATGCCATGCTGTTGCCACCATGTCCATGCGGGTGGTGGTCAGGCACTACAGTGTCCAGCCATTGCCCACACCCTGTGAAGATGCATCCTGGCCAATATGCCCCAATCTGCCCTGCTGGGGCCATACCCACAACACCTTGCTCCTCATTATGCACATATTCAGGCTAACGCTGGTAACAGTGGGACATTGTGGGCCCGATGAGGTGTGGGCAGCCACAAAACAATGGATAGACATACACACACACACACTCCTATTGCAGCATTGTGCACAGATAGGGGTGGTTGGCAACCCTTCCCACCAAACTGGTCCTGATCACAGTGTTTACATTGCTAAACTGTGCAGGAGGTAGTAGTGGTGCCCTGGTGATAACTGCAGCTCAATGCTGGGGCCAACAGACTGGCTCTCCGTGTGTCTTTAGATTGTGGAAGCCTGTGTGAGTGGGTGTTTGTACCCCTGTTCGCTGCTGCTTTGGGCTTTGCACATGTTGCTGTTGTATCTGCATTGTAGGGTAAAATATAGGAAACAATACTCCACTGCTCACTAATACAGAACTACTGATCTTTGGGAACGGGTCTCAGACTGTGATAGGGTAGGACCCAGGAGGTAAACCTCTGCTGTGGTCACTCAAACCCGTTTCTTGCATCAAGGACCCAAATGTTCCCAAAAGTTTCAGAAAAAAGCCTCTCAGGGCCACTAAACGTTGCTGCTGCTTTTAAAAATGACAAGTAATGATCATTCAATTATAATGTCCAGAACACTTTGCAAATTTCTAAGAACTCAGAACTTAGAAATGATTCAAACTTGTCATGTAATCTAAAATTGGACTTATCTTGAGTCCCTTGGTCCCGACGTCGACGTCAATCCCGCGCGCTGGTACGTTTCACCGCACATCAGCGGTTTCTTTGGGGGATCCACTTCTTACATCAGAACAATGGCGTGTATAACCCTATGGCTATAATCTTACTATTTTTCCTTTTTGACCAACTCGGCTCTTGAAAACTAAAGAGAAACAAAAGTAATGTTAGATCAGTATTCCTCCAACAAAGAATGCATATTCTGCAAGGTAAACTATGTCCTACCCGTCGGCTGTTCACTCTTCTTTTTCACCCGTGAAAAAAACGCCGCGCATGCGGCTTCCCCCACTACTCGCTACTATTTAAAGAACCTCACTGACTAACTAGGTGATGACGTATTCAACTCAAGGGGACGGATAATGTGCTTCAATCAACTGCAGTGTTTTTCGCTAGGATATTTCACATACAGGCAGACCAATCAATTTGGGCATTCAACCCTCCAGGATGTACTGTGTTCAAGGTGTAAATCCACCTTTGCTCAGTGAATAGTAGACTTTGATCTCTGGTGCGATTGCCAAACCCACAGAAAATCTGATCGATGCAAAAAACTTTCAACTGTTCAAAGTATGAAAATGTTCCAAACAGTGAGCTACAATTGGTGCTTTCCTTTCGTTGGCATCTTAACTTGCTACGATGTTCATTAATTCGAACTCTTAATGAGCGGATGGTTTTACCTACATAGAGCAATGCACAGGGACACCGCAGGGCATATACCACGTTACTCGCAAAACCACATTTGGTGGATTTTTTTAAGAACATAGGTGACTTTCATGGTAAGTAAATTGTGAAAATCTCTTCTGTGATTCCACATATATTACAATCTCCGCATTTCATGTGCCCCCTCCTAGCTGGTAAGTTGTCATAGGTGATTGGTCGCAAGGTTGCTGGACTCAGTAATTCTTTGAGATTCCTGTGTCGTTGCCAAACACAGCGAATCTTTTATCTTCCAAACCTGCAGTGCCTTGTAAGATGTTGGAATGTCCCTTCAAAATTTTCTGCAAAGAACTACTGTGTGGGGGGGAATACTTGGTAATTAAATGTACATAAGAATCATCCTGGTTTTTAGATCTAATCCGGGGAAGTAAAAGCTGAGCGCGGTGATTGTATCTAGCTCGAGTATAAGCTGCTCTAATCACTTTCGCTGGATATCCCCGTTGTGCAAAATTTTGTTTTCAACTGTTGTGCCTGCTTTTTAAAGTCCTCTTCTTCAGAGCAGTTCCTCCGAAACCGGAGGAATTGCGAGTAGGGTAAGCTGTTATTCAAGGGAATCGGGTGTGCACTATTATAATGTAGTAGAGCATTTCTGTCTACTGGTTTTCTGAAAATTGAGGTGTGCCAACGATCACCACCCTTTTAACTTCTACATCCACATAGGTTATAGAGGTTTTTATTGTATGTAAAAGTAAACTGGATGCATGGATCTTGTTGATTTACCCAAGAAAAAAAGGTATTCAAAAGATCATCAGAACCCGTCAAACGCATAAAGACATATTCTATATATCTCCCCAAAAATGGGATATACTTTTGGAACTGAGTGGGATATAGCCATGTTCTATAAAAAACCGCCTTTTATATGTTGGCTAAAGAAGGGGCGCAAGTAGCGCCCATCGCCACTCCTGAAACTTGATGGTATATAGTATCTTCAAAATGAAAATGATTATGAAATAGAACCAAGGTCAAAAGCTCCATCAGGAAGGTCAAATGAGTAGTGGACAAATCTCCCCTAGATAGTAATGCTGTCCGGGCACTCTCTAGTGCCGCCGGCTGAGGGATACTGGTGTAAAGAGAGGTGACGTCTAAAGTTACTAAGAACACTTCCATATCATTTGACCATCTAGCATGTTGCTCCAATAGTTGTAAAAAGTGGGTCGTATCCTGTATATAGGAAGGAATGGTCGATAACAAAGGTCGCAGAAAGGAGTCTACATATGTGGATAACGGTTCCAAAATTGTTCCCCTCGTTGAAACGATGGGTTGACCAGGAGGATTAACCAGCCGCTTATGGATCTTCGGCACTAGATAAAATCTAGCAAATGTGAAACTCTGAACATTCAAGTAATGCCACTCTTTCCTAGTTAACAATTTATCTTGGAGAGCTTGCGTGGTTAATGAATGAATGTGTTTTTGTAAAGATGGACTAGGGTCACTCTCTAAAACGTGATAGACATCAGGCATTGAGAGTTGGCGATGGGCTTCTGAATGTATTGTTCTCGGTTTTGCACCACTATAGCGCCCCCCTTGTCCGCTCTCCGGATTACCAATTCTGGACAATCTTTCAAAGATAATAAAGCCTGTCGCTCTTCTCTGGTCAGTGCATGGTGCTTTCGATGCCCTCCTTGTTCCAGTTGATCCACATCCTTTAAAACTAGATCTCGATAAAGGGATAAAGAAGGATGTAAGGGACCCGGAGGGTTCCACGAGGAGGAGAGTGGTAACGGTATCCGATTGGATTGAGAATGGGCCGTTTGTCCTACAGCTTCTCCCTTTAGAGAAAAGTAAAGCTTCAAATTTAACTTGCGGATCAATCATTCAAAATCCAAACGGAACTGAAACCCATCATGAATAGTGTATGGGACATATGATAGTCCCTTATTCAATACTTATAGTTGTTCCCTGGTCAGAGAGTGGGATGAAAGATTTACTACTAAAGAAGGCTCCACTAAGTTGCTTTTTGGCGCGCAGACGAGCGACCTTGTGCTTTCGACTTGTCTTTGGCGTCCGTCGGTTTTTTCTTTTTGGACCCCCCCTCCGTTTCTAAAAAATCACTCTTTGAGCTACGGCTGGAATCGGAAGAGTAGGAGTCTTCTGATGTTTCATCGAAGGGTACCCGTCGCCGTTGGGTGCGTGTCTTCCGCTTCTGGTTCATCCACGGATAGACATAACCCGTGGTGTAATCGGTGTTATCTCGTGCCAATTTGTTTAACTTGATCTTCTTGGTATCATCCCGTACTTTTTCTAATAATTTTTTGTCTTCTTCGCGATGTTTGGCAAACTTCTCTGGAGATAGTGCTGCCTTCAAATTGGTTAGTCCTGTGTCCACCTCCTTTGTCAGGGATTCCAATGTGACTTTGGTGGAATTCACAATGAGAACCATAAGATCCCTTGAACATTTATTAAGTACCTGATTCCATTGTTCGAGAAATGTGGGATCTATGGAATGCATCTTAGGCTCTTTATAAATGCGGAGTCCCCGCGGGATCTGTTGCCGTTTCAAATATTCAATTAGTGAAAAACGAGGTAATTGCAATTTAACAATTTGTTTCTCTAGTTTCAACACAGAGTCCCAGTCAATCTGGGAGCCTTCTCCTCCGATTTCATCTTCCATGGAAAAAGGGGTAGCTTCCTTGCAAATGTCAGAAATGTACTCATCTGTAAAACTTAAAGTTTCTTTCCACAACCGTTCTGTCATTGTGTCAGACAAAAGATGTAGTTAGGGTTTCACTGGAGCAAAAAACAATTTATGTGGTAAACGAACAATACTCCACTGCTAACTAAACAGAACTACTGAGTCTTTGGGAATGGGTCTCAGACTGTGATAGGGTAGGACCCAGGAGGTAGGGGTAAACCTCTGCTGTGGTCATCAAACCCGTTTCTTGCATCAAGGACCCAAATGTTCCCAAAATTTTCAGGAAAAAAGCCTCTCAGGGCCACTAAACGTTGCTGCTTTTAAATGACAAGTAATGATCATTCAATTATAATGTCCAAGAACACTTTGCAAAATTTCTAAGAACTCAGAGCTTAGAAATGATTCAAACTTGTCATGTAATCTAAAATTGGACTTATCTTGAGTCCCTTGGTCCTGACGTCGACGTCAATCCCGCGCGCTGGTCAATGTTCCCTCTAATTTTCTGTAGGCTGTGTGCACATAAAATATCAGCTGTGCAGCTTTTGAAGGAAGGTTAAATTTTTGTGCGCCACATAACGACTCTCGGAGTTATATAATTTAAAATTTGACTACACGTCAGAATACAGTATGTACACCACATTGATTGCACTAGAAAATATTGTAGAACTTGTGAAAACTGGAAATACACAACAACTTTTCAATTTTAAGACGTCTGTGTTGTTTTCTATCAGAATCAGAACCGTAATTTTTGTGCGCTCTGTTGTAAAGTATGTGCGCTCGCTCTGCGAGGTGTGTGCGCGCGCACACGCGCAACAGCTTAGAGGGAACAGTGGCGCTGGTACGTTTCAACGCACATCAGCGGTTTCTTCGGGGGATCCACTTCTTACATCAGAACAATGGAGTGTATAACCCTCTGGCTATAATCTTACTATTTTTCCTTTTTGGCCAACTCCGGCTCTTGAAAACTAAAGAGAAACAAAAGTAATGTTAGATCAGTATTCCTCCAACAAAGAATGCATATTCTGCAAGGGTAAACTATGTCCTACCCGTCGGCTGTTCACTCTTCTTTTCACCCGTGAAAAAACGCCCACGCATGCGGCTTCCCCCACTACTCGCTACTATTTAAAGACCTCACTGACTAACTAGGTGATGACGTATTCAACTCAAGGGGACGGGTTAATGTGCTTCAATCAACTGCAGTGTTTTTCGCTAGGATATTTCACATACAGGCAGACCAATCAATTTGGGCATTCAACCCTCCAGGATGTACTGTTGTTCAAGGTGTAAATCACCTTTGCTCAGTGAATAGTAGACTTTGGTCTCTGGTGCGATTGCCAAACCCCACAGAAAATCTGATCGATGCAAAAAACTTTCAACTGTTCAAAAGTATGAAAATGTTCCAAAACAGTGGGCTACAATTGGTGCTTCCTTTCGTTGGCATCTTAACTTGCTACGATGTTCATTAATTCGAACTCTTAATGAGCGGATGGCTTTACCTACATAGAGCAATGCAACAGGGACACCGCAGGGCATATACCACGTTATATTCCTCCTGTGGAACCCTCAGGGTCCCTTACATCCTTCTTTATCCCTTTATCGAGATCTAGTTTTAAAGGATGTGGATCAACTCGAACAAGGAGGCATCGAAAGCACCATGCACTGACCAGAGAAGAGCGACAGGCTTTGATTATCTTTGAAAGATTGTCCAGAATTGGTAATCCGGAGAGCCGGACAAGGGGGGCGCTATAGTGGTGCAAAACCGAGAACAATACATTTCAGAAGCCCATCACCAACTCTCAATGCATGATGTCTATCACGTTTTAGAGAGTGACCCTAGTCCATCTTTACAAAAACACATTCATTCATTTAACCACGCAAGCTCTCCACGATAAATTGTTAACTAGGAAAGAGTGGCATTACTTTGAATGTTCAGAGTTTCACATTTTGCTAGATTTTATCTAGTGCCGAAGATCCATAAGCGGCTGGTTAATCCTCCTGGTCGACCTCGTTTCAACGAGGGGAACAATTTTGGAACCGTTATCCACATATGTAGACTCCTTTCTGCGACCTTTGTTATCGACCATTCCTTCCTATATACAGGATACGACCCACTTTTTACAACTATTGGAGCAACATGCTAGATGGTCAAATGATATGGAAGTGTTCTTAGTAACTTCAGACGTCACCTCTCTTTACACCAGTATCCCTCCGAGCCGGCCCGGCACTAGAGAGTGCCCCGGTACAGACAGTACTATCTAGGGGAGATTTGTCCACTACTCATTTGACCTTCCTGATGGAGCTTTTGACCTTGGTTCTATTTCATAAATCATTTTCATTTGAAGATACTATATACCATCAAGTTTCAGGAGTGGCGATGGGCGCTACTTGCGCCTCCCTTCTTTAGCCAACCCTATACATGGCGGATTTTGAGGAGAACTTGGCTATATCCCTCTCAGTTCCAACAGTATATCCCTTTTTGGGGTAGATATATAGATGATGTCTTTATGCTTTGGACGGGTTCTGAAGTTCTTTTGAATACCTTTTTTTCTTGGGTAAATCAACAAGATCCATGCATCCAGTTTACTTTTACATACAATAAAACCTCTATAACCTATTTGGATGTAGAAGTTAAAAAGGGTGGTGATCGTTGGCACACCCCTCAATTTTCAGAAAACCAGTAGACAGAAATGCTCTACTACATTATAATAGTGCACACCCGATTCCCTTGAATAACAGCTTACCCTACTCGCAATTCCTCCGGTTTCGGAGGAACTGCTCTGAAGAAGAGGACTTTAAAAAGCAGGCACAACAGTTGAAAACAAATTTTGCACAAACGGGGATATCCAGCGAAAGTGATTAGAGCAGCTTATACTCGAGCTAGATACAATCACCGCGCTCAGCTTTTACTTCCCCGGATTAGATCTAAAAACCAGGATGATTCTTATGTACATTTAATTACCAAGTATTCCCCCCACAGTAGTTCTTGCAGAAAATTTTGAAGGGACATTCCCAACATCTTACAACGGCACTGCAGGTTTGGAAGATAAAAAGATTCGCTGTGTTTGGCAACGACACAGGAATCTCAAAGAATTACCTGAGTCCAGCAACCTTGCGACCAATCACCTATGACAAAACTTACCAGCTAGGAGGGGGCACATGAAATGCGGAGATTGCTAATATATGTGGAATCACAGAAGAGATTTCACAATTTACTTACCATGAAGTAACCTATGTTCTTAAAAAATCCACCAAACTGTGGTTCGAGTAACGTGGTATATGCCCCCTGCGGTGTCCCTGTGGCATTGCTCTATGTAGGTAAAACCATCCGACTCATTAAGAGTTCGAACTTAATGAACATCGTAGCAAGTTAAGATGCCAACGAAAGGAAGCACCAATTGTAGCTCACTGTTTGGAACATTTTTCATACTTTTTTGAACAGTTGAAAGTTTTTTGCATCGATCAGATTTTCTGTGGGTTTGGCATCGCACCAGAGACCAAAGTCTACTATTCACTGAGCAAAGGTGGACTTTACACACCTTGAACACAGTACATCCTGGAGGGTTGAATGCCCAAATTGACTTGGTCTGCCTGTATGTAAAAATATCCTAGCAAAAAACACTGCAGTTTGATTGAAGACCCATTAACCGTCCCCTTGAGTTGAATACGTCATCACCCTAGTTAGTCAGTGAGGTCTTTAAATAGTAGCGAGTAGTGGGGGAAGCCGCATGCGCGGTTGTTTTTTCAACGGGTGAAAAAGAAGAGTGAACAGCCGACGGGTAGGACATAGTTTACCTTGCAGAATATGCATTCTTTTGTTGGAGGAAATACTGATCTAAAATTACTTTTGTTTCTCTTTAGTTTTCAAGAGCCGAGTTGGCCAAAAAGGAAAAAATAGTAAGATTATAGCCATAGGGTTATACACGCCATTGTTCTGATGTAAGAAGTGGATCCCCCGAAGAAACCGCTGATGTGCGGTGAAACAGCTTACCAGCGCGTGGGAATGACGTCGACGTCGGGACCAAGGGACTCAAGATAAGTCCAATTTTAGATTACATGACAAGTTTGAATCATTTCTAAGTTCTGAGTTCTTAGAAATTTGCAAAGTGTTTCTGGACATTATAATTGAATGATCATTACTTGTCATTTAAAAGCAGCAACGTTTAGTGGTCCTGAGAGGCCTTTTTTCTGAAAATTTTGGGAACATTTGGGTCCTTGATGCAAGACAACGGGTTTGAGTGACCACAGCAGAGGTTTACCTCCTGGGTCCTACCCTATCACCGTCTGAGACCCGTTCCCAAAGATCAGTAGTTCTGTATTAGTGAGCAGTGGAGTATTGTTTCGTTTACCACATAATTTGTTTGCTCCAGTGAAACCCTAACTACATCTTTTGGGTAAAATATAGGGACATGCACTGCAGGAACCACAGCTGGGGCTTGCAACCTGTGACCCTCTGATTCCATACACACTGGATGGGTGTACTGCAACACACAATGTTGCCCACAGATTGCTAGATAGTCCCTGGGGTAGATGTACTTTTCCTCAGCTCAGACTTTGTATGTTGCCCTGCACACCACGTACTGATGCAGGGCATAGCCTAGGTCCACTGCAGGGAGGTGGCACTGCCCCCTCCAGAAAGGGCACCACTTCCCCCCTGCCAAGCTGACATGGCCATTTGCTGTCGGTGCTGGTAGTGCGCAGTCCCAGGCCATCCACTGTATAGGTAGGCGCCCGCCTAGGGAGCGGATCCCGGGATGGGGGGGCATACATGGACATCCTCACATCCCCCCATTAATGCCTACCAATATTATGTACATCCCATATGAGGGCGGGATGGTGGGGGGATGTCAGGTCAGTGCCCTAGCAACTATTGGCTAGGGTGGACCAGGTAGATGTAGGTGGATGGTGTTTGGACTTTGTCACTGCTGCCATGATGATTTCTGGTTTCTATGTTCCTATGTGCCACCTAGGCGCCTGCCTGGTCCACCCTGTGCCCCAGCTGCCCATGCTACCTGTCCCGCTTGCGGCCCCCTATGCCCCATTTGCACCATCGCCATAGTGGCTATTCATACTTTGGCACCCTATGGTGTTGCTGACAATGCCGCACTACTATTACTTTTCTTGGGCTCCCTGGGTAGGCCGTACATTGCTGACACTGAAATGGTTTCTTCCCCTGCAAATGTGCATCTAACGGCAGGTTTTCTTCACGGTAAGATTCAGCCCTTCAGTTCAGCGTGTTAGTGTGAAAGTCGCCTCTCCACGCCCACTCTCCGCCCATTGAACACCTTCTCTAGCCCTATCTCCACCTTCTGCGTTGTTTACTGCGGCGGGGACGTTAACGATCGTTCACGTTACAAAACGCGCGTTAACGTTACATAATGCGCGTTATGTAAAGTTAACGATCGTTAACGTTACATAACGCACAGTATGTAATGTTACCACAGTTTAGTAAACATACCCCTAAATGTTTTCTGATGCTAAACCTGGCGGCTTTATAACCCATTCTCACTACTTTCTATCTCACCAAACCCTCAAATATCAGTTACAAAAGCCAGTAATGGATATGTGAGGGTATAGTTTTACTTAATTACAGAAGATGAAAAACTTACAAAAAGTATGCATCTCATACCTGAGCCAGTCATTCCTAAACCTCTACTGGTAGGCCTGGTCATTCCTAAAATTGGCAGAGCTGTTCCCAATGAAACCACCTGGTGCAGCCATCGAGCCTCCTACGCTAGCACCAATCCAGCTCACAGTGGCACTGCCATGGGAGTCACCTTGCGCAACAATGTCTTCTGGCTCTTCAACCTAACCAGCAACAAGATGCACATCTTTCACTCAATTTGTAGGCCTGATGGCCTCTTGGGAATCAATCATACAACACCCTATGCTATCTGGCAGGCCAGTGGCAGGTGTCACTCCCACTGCTTTGATCTTTGATGGGTCAAACACCTTGAGGTGGGGTGGGGTTGTCTTCTATGTGCACAGCAGATCTACCCAATAGGGCTGTACAAGACAAAAACTTTCATGTACATAGTACCTGAATGTAGATCATCTTGCTCTGTCTCCTGGAAAGGCATGAGCTAAATACCATATAAATATAAATGCAGAAGTAAATAATGGGTGAGCCACTTGATATAGTATATTTGGATTTTCATAAGGCTGCTAGACCAATGTCAGTTTTGGGGAAACTCATTAGGATATTAAGCTACATGAGTTGCAGGATGGCATTGCCCGTTTTTGTAGGTTGCAAACTGGCTGAAGGGAAACCCTCCTGAAGAAACTCCTGTTTGGAGTGAAACGCTTGAGAGGTTGCCGAGGGAGGACTGTAGAGGAAAAGGAACAAGATAAGGGACGTTTTTACATTTCACTAGTGCCTGACACAAAGTGTGGTGGAGAGCTGGTGACTCAAACCACAAAAAAATACTCCCAATCTAGTCATTGATGCTATGCTAAGCGCTGATGTTTATTTGACACAATCCATCAGTTTTTTGGAGCGCCTGTTTTGGTCTGAGACTTTCTTTGAGGACAGACCAATATAGAAAATAAAGAAACAGGAGTCAATTTCCTTATGACATTTTAGTAGTGCATTTTTCTCTACAACCTAAATTACCTTTTTAAACATTGATTATTCTTTGTAATGGAGTAACTTCTAACATAGTGTGATTCCTACTATACTCACGTGAAAGGACCGTATTTAATCTTTAAGGGAAAGTGGAGCAGGCGGACTAAGTCAGTCAGTGGCTACTACAAGGATATCGCATTGCAACCGGTGCTGTTAAAAACGACTCGTTTCATAAACTGCCATCTGGAGATCTTTCTCTTTATTCAGTTTTTAATATACCACCCACACATGAGCATTTAGAGCGGTTTACAATAGGATGATGAGCTAAGTTGATCAAATTTGTGGATGACAGAAAGTTATTCTGTCTTGAAAACCACAAGAAAATTGTGAGGATTTGGCAAGAAAAAATCTTTTTGGACAGGGCATCGCAATAGTCAGATGACATTTAATGGTTGTACAAGTGAGGACGTGACACCAAATAGGAGAAAAATAATTCCTCAACTGCATGTACAAAATGCTGGGTTTTGAGATAGGAGTCGCCACTCAAGAAAAAGATCTTGGAGTCACTGGCACAGCTGAAACTTTCCAGTGCCCAGTGTATCCACGGCCATGGCTAAAAATGCAAAGAGAATATTAGGGGGGATTATCATAAACAAGCAAATGGGAACAAAGCCTGCGACTTTTCGTTATTCCTCCTGTAGACAGATCCATGGTGTGATTGCACCTTGAATATTGTGCGGCAGTTTGCCCCATCTCCAAAAGAATCATAATGGAACTAGAAAAGGTTTAATAAGAAGGGCGCAGCAAAAATAAATGGGATGAAACCTCCTCCCTTAGAAGCTAAAGCGGTTAGGGCTCTACAGCATCGGAGCTGAGTAGGAGAATTATGATAGAACCTATAAATGTCGTGGGGTGGAACAATTACATAGGGACAATGATTGTTTAACATTTCTTCAAACTATACCAATATATTGTGGACAATCCCTTGAAATTACTGGCCAGCAGCTTGAAGGACAAGTTCGTGTTAGAGATTTTTTTTCATGTAAACACCACAAGTACACCTGAGGATGTGCACAAATTTGAACTAAGTGGGGTTTAAGAGGCTTGGAAAACTTCCTTGAGGAAAACATTTGTTTAAAAGAACTAGGACAGAGCTGAGAAACCATTGCTCATCCCTGGAAATGATGCTAGGAGGAGTAGATCTCCTTTATGGGATCTGCTACGGGTACCTGTGGACCCTGGTAAGCCACTGTTGGAGACCGGGCATTGTTTGGGCTCGGTTATGACTCTGGCATGACAGTTTTCTTAATGTTGTTCCTCTTTGGCCTAATGCAGTTTTCGGAAACGGTGACGATACCGTGTTAGAAAAAACGTATGCAAGGATGCTTGTGCTAAGTCATAGCCTAAAAATCCCCAGGGTGGTGGTTGATACTCATAAACTCACGAGGGTTTTGAAATGGTTAGTCAGTATTTTTTATGCAATTTGCTCATATCGCTTTTGCGTTCTATGTAAAAGAACAGTGTATGAGTGACTGATAAGACTAAATCCTTTTTCCTTGGCACCATATCCCCCATAATTGTCCTCAATAAAAACTCTGTCTTTCCTATTACCCAAACCAACGTTTTTTGACTGGATTTAAAGGAAGGTCATTGTTCGCCGTACATGGTGGAGCTGGAATTCAGAATGCTGATTATGAACAAACGCCAGTTCGGACCAAATTTAACCTTCCTTTTCGGCTACAGTCTAGTGGGCTCCTTTATGACTCAAATTTGTATAAATCGAGCTGGCTAATTCTGGTGTTATTGTGGCACACTTAAATAAGGACATAATTGGCTTAATGCTTGAAAATGAAAACTAAGGGGTATGTTTACTAAAGGAGGCGCTTCTGTGCACTACTGGACAACGTTATCGCACGATGCAGGTACCTTATCACGCCATTAATGGTGCTTTTCTTGGGCGCAGAGGTACCTTATCGCGCGATCACGCACGCAGCGACATAAACGAGCGCTGAGGGTGGAGAAGGCCTCCCAGGAGGGCGGAGGAAGGAAGGCTCCCCAGGGGCAGAGAGAGAGGGTCAATGGGTGGAGAGTGGGAGGGAGAGAGGCTCCCTGCGACACTAACGCTGTGGAATCCGGGACTGCAAACTAACACCAGTGAAACCCAGGGCGTTAGAGGCAGATTTTAAAGGGATAGAAACCACTTTTTCCGCCGTCATCAAATGTACCGCAAAGCCAGGGAAACCTACAAAAAGTGATAAGTGTTATACAGTTTTGAACAGAACACAAGGGCAAATAAACATTTGAAGATGAACTGAACAAAATGTACAAAAAACATCAACAAGCGGGCCAATAGTGATATTACTGGGAAACAGCAAACAACACTACCAAGAAAGCTCCAAAAAAAAGATATTAATTTTGGAAGTTCTAGGCTCTGTCCCCATACCCCAACAAGGTGAATGATCCCACAGTGACTAGCGCTGATCAGGGTTTTCCCTTGTTATTGGAACAGGTTTTCCTATGGCGTGCACAATGTTCTGCACCAGCGGGTTTGGTATGTTGGAATGGGCAACTGGACAGATGCTGGAAAAGGGGATACAGAGGGCTTCAGGCGGCACATGCTGTGGTGCAGCTGGCCAACAGAGCGGACGATAGGGTGATGCCTAGGTGGCCCATAGGAATGCTGAACCAGTAAGAACAGCCAGACGACAACTGATGAGGGCCCAACATGGGCATGAGTGTGTTTCCCACAGTGGTCACAGGGGATAGTACCAGCAGGTACCCCGAAGGTCCCAGAACATTGGCAGGCGGTGCGGGGGGAAGCGTGGACATCTATGCAGGCACCTGCTACCCCAGAACCCGCACCATATGCAGACACCTACCAGAACACTGGATGGCCTGAGACGGCGCACTCACCAGCACCACCAGCAGAAGGGCATGGTCAGCATGGTGGCAGAGGGGTACTGGTGGTGCAGGGGGCAGTGGTCTGCTGCCCACAGCAGACCTGGCCTAGCCGCTGTTTAGGTGGTTGCCGTGCACTGCAACCAGACAGGCTTCTGTCTGACAAACAGTCATTGATATCCCCAGGGACTTCACTGTCCATGTGGTGCAGTATACCCACAGCCTGTGTTTTCAGGAGGCAGAAGGTCACAGGTTTCGAAGTCCCAGGAAAAAATTGTGGTTCCTGCCAACCCAGTCCCCGTATTTTACCCACTACTAAACCGTGGTTATAAAGACGGAACCTTTATTGCAGATAACATAATCTTGCCTCAAACGCCTAGATTTTACTCTACAGAGCACAGACACCCATAAACATGCGCATTACCTAGAGCAGAGTCTCCCCAAATGCCGTCCTGGAGGGCCAAACCCCATTTCAGGTTCCATTGCTGTCTCTAATAAAGATGCCTGTGCTTGCATTTCTATGCACCGCCCCCATGGTATGCAGATGTATCTTCACAGTTCATAGTCATTAGGGACAGCATGAAAACTCAAACAGTGTTTGCCCCACCAGGACTGGATTTGGGAACCTCTGCCCTAGAGCAGCGTCCAACAGGGGCAGAAGCACCCATACCCCCAGGCTCCATTATCCAAAGCCTCCTGGAGAAGGCAGTATGTTGGGCCCTGCGTGCATCTCCCAATACTAGCCTTTGCATACCTTATCAATGCCACCCAGAACCCGGGAATACGGTACAACATATAGCAAAAAGTGGCGTATGATTACTGGCCGAAAGCAATTCCTAAGTTAAGCACAATGATGACTCTGCTTCATTGAGCTGTATCATACCAACTTCTATGATGTCTGGTGATTGTTGTTTCAATTCTGGGTGTCTGACCCGTGTTTTCACCACCCTGGTGAGTGACTCTCACAGTATTGCGTACCATAGCCCATGCCTGCACTATGCCCAGGACTGGTGCGGTGGCCAGGGCTGCCAAAAGCCTCTATAGTTGCACAATGCTGGCATAGGTGTGGTAGTGTTAATCTGTCTATCCAGTGGGTGGTGGCTGGCCAACACCTTACTTCGCCCACACTGCTTGCACTGTTGCTAGTGTTAGCCTGCCAATGTGCATATTGAGGAGCAAGGTACTGTGGGTATAGCCGGGACAGTGTGGCCTGGCCTGGATGCAATCTGCACAGGGCATAGGGCAATGGCTCAGGACATTGTAGTGCTCAGCCACACACCTTCATGGACAGTGTGGCCACAGCATGTGCCTGCTGGGAGGTCACTCTCACCCTGACTGAGCAGGGACAGCATCATGGCTGGGTTTTCCCCCATAGTGCTATATTGTATTTTTTTTCAAATGAAATGTATGGGTTCTCTTTTCTGGTACCTAATCACTGCCTTATCGGGCTTGGTGGGTGTGGCTCACATCTCCCTCCAGGAACATGCACTGTGGACTAGGGGCAGACTGCTCTGCAGTTATATGTGTGTGGCTGGAGCACCTTGCAGGGTGCAGTGGCTGGTGACTCACTGTGCTTGTCTTGCTGGAGAATGTCAGATGGTGGTGGGGGGTAGCTGAGCATTTCCAGGCCTATTGTCTTTCTGCCATTGCCCTATGGATGTAGTACAGCTCTGCACCTGGCTAATCCTGTAGGGCAGGGGGGGGGAACCCTGGTCCTGGAGGAGCCGCAGACCAGTCAGGTTTTCCGGGATATCCCTAATGAATATGCATGAGATATATATGCATTAGGAGATATCCTGCCATCCTGACTGGTTTGTGTCCCTCCAGGGCTGGATTTGGAGACCCCTTCCTTACACCTCTGGCCATTTAAAGATTGTGAGTGGCCATAGTGCAGATGTCCCAAACATCAAAAAGGTTAGATAGAATGTTTCACATTCCTCCTCACTTCTCACCACCACCAAAATATTGTCTATTATACAACTTTTTGGTGGTGGTGAGAATCGAGGAAGAATGTGACAGCATTCTATAAGATACCCTGTTCGATGTCTAGGACCTCTGCAACCTTGCCCACTCACAATCTTAAATGACAAAGGTGTAAGTCAGGGGTCTCCAAATCCAGCCCCTGGAGGGCCACAAACCAGTCAGGTTGGCAGGATATCTCTAATGCATATATACTTCATTCATATTCATTAGGGATATCCCGAACACCTGACTGGTCTGACGGCTCTCCAGGACCAGGGTTCCCCACCCCTGCTTTAGGGTGGCTGTTCCCCAGCAGGACTGGGTTTGATGGCCCCCCCTCTACTGCAACCATTTACAGGGAGGTAGGAATGTGGATCTGTTGGTGGGGGATCCCTGTCTCCCACCCTGAGCCACTGAGGGCAGGTTGGGTTGTGGGTACATAATCTTGCCTCTTGGTCCAAACACCCTCCCTCCCCTTACATCATGTTACCATGGCACCAACCCAGAATCTGCACTATTCTGGGTACATCATAGCCCATAAGGGCTAGAACCTGATTGACCACTGCAGATGGACACTAATGTATTCGTAGGTGTGTCTTCAGGAACTACCTATCTGCACACATATCTGGCACTGATGGGTACCTGCAACATGGCTAATTCCTGCCATGAAAGGTTCTGCGGAGCTGGGGCTGGCCGCCCTCCACCGCACCCTCATGTGATGGTCTGGAGCTACTCTGTGCCACTAACACACACCGTCGGCACCCCCTACTCGGGTGAGGTGCTGTGGGGGTTCAACTCGGTCAGTGTTGCCCCTACCAGGCGGAGGTGCTGTGGGGGTCCATACCCCATCTTGTGATCATCTGGAGACTGACTGATTTGCATGTGCTATGGCATCATGGGTAATGGGTGGGTGTGACCCTATCCTGGTAACCACAGCAGAATTTTTTTGTGTGGTGCCAATGTGGTCCGTCTGTAGCCAGCCATGGGCTGTTAGTAGCGTTAGACCACTGGGTACTTCACTGTCTGTGGAGCCAGAGATCATGGGTTTGATCCCACAGTGGGGTCATTTGATAGGACTGTCTGAGGTGTTGTCTATTTTTAATGTAAATTAAGTGCTGGCCAACAAAAACACCCTCACAGTGCTGTAACCTTAACGGCGTCCTATAGGGGACATTATAGGGTGCACTTGGAGGCCAGTGCACTTTATAATGTGCCCGCTGGAGTGCCTTATATAGGGTGCCTTATGCGGTCACCTTAGGTTACGGCACTGTGAATGTGTGTTTTCTGGCAGCACTTAATTAAAATAAAAATAAATGCCTCACAAAGCACCTGCTTTAACGTAAAGGGTGATGCCTCAGCCACAGCCTTATTCATTAGGCACACTGGGGGATCAAACCTATGACCCCTTTGCCATCATTCATTGTATTAACCAATGTTGCTACACCTCTTCTGCTCTGCTTTATAGTCAGCGCACCTACTTAAGATTAACGCACGTTAACGTGCGATAGCTCCAATCCCATCGCACGATAATGTGCGCAGCGCACGTTATCGTGCGATAATCCCGTTTTGCTACGTTTAGACCAGAACGCCCACGGTCCTTTTATGGCATCCTGCACATCTATCGCCGGGCGCACGTTTTACGACTGCTTCTTAAACATAAACCCCTGAAGTTTCACAACTCTAATAATGTCCCCTTTGTTTAGCAACTTGATATTAGGGATGTTGCACAGGCAAGAATTTCATTTTTACTTTTCATATGTTTTCAGTTAGTTTCACATGTGTGTTTCAAAAGGCAATTTATAGTGCAAACTAACCAAATTTAAGACACACGCCTCACTTTAGTGTGCATTGAACTAACAACCCAGATGTGAGGCCCTCCTCTAGATAACCACCAATTTTCATTAGATTGGTAAAAGTGGGACCCCTCTGTGGCAGTTGATTTTCAAGATCTTTGGATCTTGCCTCCTAACTCTATTTAAGGGACTGGAAATGGGATGGAAAGGATACCCTTATGAGCAGAGGCTTAAAAGTTAGGGCTCGTTCAACTTAGAAAAGAGACGGCTGAGGGGATTATGATAGAGGTCTGATAAACTAATGAATGGAGTGGAATAGGTTCACGTAATTCGGTTTGTTTACACCATCAAAAGGGTATAAGACGAGAGGACATGCAATGAATCTACAATGTAACCTCATTTAAGACTAGACGAGAAAATATTTTTTTTTTACTCAATGTGTAATCAAACTCTGGAGGATGTAGTAAAAGCTGTTGTTGTCGACTGGGTTGTAAAAAAAACTTTTGGACAAATTCCTGGAGGAAAGGTCCATAAACCATTATTAATGAGGGACCGGGTAAGCGCACGTCTGACGCCCGGGATGAGCATTGGTGGAACCTGTGTGCCTTTTTTTGGAAACCTGACAGTAACTTTTGACCTGGATTGGCCACTCTTTGGAAACATGAGACTGGGCTTTATTTATTTATTTTAACAAGCCTTTTATAACCCCTTTATCAGTTCAGTCAAAGTGATCTACATTGTACCTTAAACTTGGGTCAATGTACTTAAAACAAGGACATAGATAATTTTGGATTTTGCTGAGACAATGGAAGATTGAGTGACTTAATGGACCTTGGTCTGCCCCCTTATGGCATTTCTTATGTTATTTCATTTTGTTTCATTTTTTATTTTCATTTTTTTTTCATTTTGTATCATGTTTCCTCAGTTGTGCACTCCTTTGCAAGAACGCACACTATTACAGAATAGAGAATACTGCGCACTATTGCATGATAGTGCACACATCTTTGGAAAGAGCGTTCATTATTGTTCAATAGTGCGCACACTTATAAATGGATGTTCACTATTGCAGGGAACCTGTTTTCGCTGAGATCCCGGCTTTCATTTCAAAGAAAAGCACATCCTACTCACCCAGATCAGTCCTCTGGCTATCCAAACTACATTTAGTGGCTATAGGCAGTGTTTTCCATTTGAAATCCTTCTACAACACTATAATGCAGCGTGTCTATTCTTGAAGAGTGAGAGCAAAATTGAATTCTTTCTTTCAGCTCAAAGCTGAATATGTTGTTGCCAATCTTCGCAGGTAAGGGTGTGCTATCAGGCAGGTATTAGCCTACTTTGGATTTCCTCCCAATACCCTCTTGATGAATTTATCTACTCATTTCGGTTCATGTGCACTTGTCAGGGGACCACACCTGACTCTATACTAGCCTAAGAATGATGTCAAATATCAATATTTGTTGTGCTAAAAAACAAAAACCAGATTTCAAGAGAACAAAATCCTTCTTTATATTCTTTTTCATCCGATGAATGCCAGAAATTCTGATCAAATTGTTGTTATCCCAAATGCATTAGGAATACCACCTGGTTGAGCTTAAGATTCCACATAAGACCTGCTGTCAAAAATTCAAACTACACTATTCCTGTTCTTCTGTGTCACAGCACCTGTACCTCGTTTGGGTTCTGAGCACAGGCCCCATTGCCAAGTTAACTGCTGCCAAAGCAGCCTGGGTAGGAGGTCTCCATCCAATGTTCTGGCTCCCTGCATTGGAGGGGGGAGTTCCCCTTCTGAAGTTCTCATGCAGGTCAGCTTGAGAATCTCTTGCTACTGATGCCGACTGTAGTCTGGCAGCCATGCCCAAAGTTCTGATGCAACCAACTGGGGTTTCCGTACTTTTGATACAGCTATAAGCTAGTGGTTGTGTGAAAGTTTGATGATCAAGCCACTGCTGTAGCATGAATGTCAGGGGCAGGGTCAGCCCAAGTTGATTCCAGTTGTCGGCAAACCCCCCCTAGGTAAACCTTAATCCTTATGCCCCCTCTCCCTGGCCTGTTAGAATCTATTGTTTTAGCTCTGATTGACTAATGTCACCCAGAGTCTTCTGTTCTAGGCAGATATTTAGTTTTCCTAATGATCGGTCCGGCCCTGGGTAGGGAATTTATTTTATTTAT